>JASCZI010242022.1:11606-27014 GCA_036250425.1 Stylosanthes scabra | reverse complement strand
TTTTTTTTTTTTTTTTTTTTTTTTTTTTGGTCTAAGTATGTCTTCTTTTAGTAGCATGGAAAGTTTATTTTTATTTCATGATTTGCCTTTAATTAATTTTGCCCGTGATTGTTGATTTGTTGTGATGGTGCAAGACATTTTTAGATTCCAACATTGACTTATCGTATATTCCGTAGGTACCGTACACTCAAGAGTCAAAAGTTAACTTTTAAAAAACAAAAAAAGGACTTAACCCCATTTTGAAGCCAAAAGCTTGCCAACACTAATAAAATAATACAAATGGGTTAACATAAAAATTAAGAATAATAATCTCCTTGAGGATGAAACAGTTGTTATCGCCATTGATAAGTTTAATTACAACTTTATAATTTCTATAGATTACAGCACAGTTCAATAAATGTACATAAAAATGTATCTTATTGACTGAACTAAGAATTTCTTTTTTCCTTCTAAGATTTGATATATACGTCAAAATTAGAGAGGCATTCGAGTTCAACTAAAAAATATTGGGTCATATATATATATATATATATATATATGCTCCAACTTATTTAAAAGTATATAAATACGGATGATAACTCATATAAATTTTGGATGATAATTTAATATTGGATATATGAGTTATGGATGATAACTCATATAAATTTTGGATGATAACTTAGTTGTTCGCTCCCTAATGGCTCCCTAACGTGAATTCCGTAGCATTATTCTTTATCCTATTATATTTGTTTCATATTAATATAAATAATTATGCCATTTTTAAAAACCATTATGTCTACATAACAACATAAGAAAATTGAGATTAATAAAATCGGATGAATAAATTCCACTCAAAAAACATAAATTCATAATAAGAATTTTAATAATTTATTAACTTATTTAAAATTGTAATATTAAAATGTTAAAAGTCAAATAATAAAAAGTTTAGCTACTTTATTGTATATTATTTTGATTCTATTAAAAAAAATTAACCTCATACTTTATAGAGTTACTAAATTGGGCTAACTTGATCTTTTTTTAAAGAACTGGATTAACTTGTGTATAATTTATTTTAAAAATTAATAAAAATAAAATAACATATTTTTCAAGAGATTAAATGAGAATATCCATTAAAGAGAATTTTTATTATTTTTACTACAAACACATAAAATTAAGCTTTTTCTAGTGGAATATAAATTCGATGTTCACGAAAAAGTTTGATTATATTACTGCATTTTGTCATCATATTTTTATTATAAAATTATAAGTGTATACCTATTTTGTTCAATCAAGTTCAACCAAGTTATTTATCCTATATCAAATAAAAGATGTCAAATGGAAGTTAATTTCGATGCTATTTTTTATATGAATAGTGCTATGAAACCAATATTAGGGAGCCATTAGGAAACCAATAATTAAGTTATCTTCCAAAATTTATATAAGTTATCATCCGTAACTCATATATCAAAGATTAACTTATCATTCAAAATTTATATGAGTTATCATCAGTAACTATGTTGGCTCTCTATTGGTCATCATGTATTGATTTTCTAGTCTTTTTCTTTTTATATTATTTGACACCAAAATAATATATTTAGCACATAAATAAATGATTTGATTGGATTTAGTTAGCCAAAATAAATACACTTATAGCATTATCGTTTTTATTATTGTGATATGTTAAATTTGATTATCCTAATGATTCATTACCAGCTAATTAATATTTTGTGTTATTGAAAACTTTTTGAACTACAACAACAGTACGTGAGCTAGTTTCATGCAATTAATTCAGAAAATAATAATGTTGGTTCTTCTTCTTCATAGCATTCCTTCTAATCCTCTTATCCTACATTCTGTCCCTTTATTATGGTGAGTAGTCACTAGTCAGTCATATTGTCACTGAACCGAAATGACCAAAACATAGAACATCCTTTTGTGTATGCCCAAAAAACCAAAAGATTAATAATCCACAAAAGGAAAATAATTAAAAGAATGAAAAACTATATAATTCAGCTTTGATGTGAAGAAATAAAATTATTTTGGATCTTGCATAAAAATTTGTACCAATGATCTCAAATGTGAATGTGGCATGTGTGGTGTATGGCAGGGTGCATTGATTGTCAATAACACCACATGCACTCATAAGTGGGATCCAATGCACATCTTCAGTCTTCACCAAATGCTTTCAATTCTATATTTAATATATAAATTAATTATTATTAGGTTTAACAAACAGCCAATCAAGTACGGAAGTACCAAATAATATTTGTTACTTTGATGCATTATTTGATTTATTTTATTTTATTTTATTTTTATTGTTTTGGTGGTGGGGGATTTGTAGGCTTGAAGCCAGGGCACTTACCCCTTTATCCAAGCCAAGGGAGGAGTCAATTTTAATTTTAGAGGATCAATGTCATAATATTTTATAGAATTAAAATCATTTATTATAAATTTATCAGCGCTTTCTTCCCTTCTTTTTAATATAAACCACTGTTATTTAACAAAATAATCGCATTATTATTCAAAGTTCATCAATATTTAATAATGAGAAATAGTTCAATAGTTAAATAAACATTATGAAATAGTTCAATTTATCTCTCCTCAAAAAAATTACTGCCTTAGAAAAATCTGAACATAAGCATCCATAATAATCATGATCATATATAATAAACTTAAAACAATGTTATAGTACTTCATAATTTAAATAGCCACACTTCAATACATATGTAACCCGACATCAACTAACATCAATGTTTCTAATTCTAATTAGGAATGTTTATAGGTTGATAATAACCAAATTACATCTTTATTTAAGCTAAAAGTAATTTTCGCATCCAAAGATTCTGGCCACGCATCTAGCATGGCCTTAAGGTCAATATCCTGATTAGTCATGAATGAACAAGAGATCCAGTGGCACTCTCCCCTTTTACTGCCCATCAACATATCATAGAAGAATTGTTGTTTTTTGTGAAAAATGCATGTGTGCATGGAGAAGAACAATGGAGATCGAAAGGAATAAGGAAAATTAACTTGCTATAATGAAAAGTCACAAAAATTATTACAAGACTAACAACAACTATATATAGGAGCTCTATACTAACTAACTTTATACAATTTGTCAAAAAGGATATAACAAACTGTCAGACTAATAAAACAAAGAGAAAGCAACTAAGCAACTAATTGCTATACATTAAATTAGCAATAACTAATACTAATATAGTTAGCTATGTCATGTAACACCCTCCCGTAAGCTAGGAGTATTGGGTGAGAAGATGTCCAATAATCCAAGCTTGAAATGGGTAATAGGTGAATAATACGTGTGCATCTTTCATGGTTTTAAACCCTAGTTTCTTGTATTTTAAGTAGAGATTTAGTCCAATACTCAAGTAAATTAGCTTAATTTTTCATTAAATACTATCTTGAGTATTTTGTTATATCTTTGCAGATTTACAAGAAGACTAGAAGTGAAAAAAAGGAATTAAGTAGTCACGTTTGAGCCAAGCCCCAAATTTGACCCAAACGTGACACTCACAAAGCATCACAAAGCTCATCAAGCTCCCATCAGATTACATAAGTCACGTTTGGACCATGTCTCTAACATGACCCAAACGTGACTTCTCCAAGGACAAGGGAGGCTCACCAAACTCACCTACAATCACGTTTTGGTTTGGCCAAAAGGTGACCCAAACGTGAGCCCCTCAAGCCTCACCAAGCTCACCTACAGTCACGTTTGAGTCATGTTTTGGCTAGCCCAAACGTGACCCAAACACAGTCATCAACCAGCATCACAAGCTCCAACTCAAGCAAGGCCATGTTTGGACCAAGTTTCAGGCTTGGCCCAAACATGGTTCGCTAGCCTCAAGCCCATAGTTTGCAAAATTATTTCATGCTCAGTAATTGTAATTCTTCTAGGTTTAGTAATTATTAAAAATAGTTTAGTTTTTAGGTTTGGAAGTAGTCTGTTTTTAGTTTTTTTCGATTCAGAAACCTAATTTCTTCCTCACGTTTCATCTACATAGATTAGGATTATGGATTCTGTTTTCTCTGTTTTGTTGCTCTTCTCCATGAGTAACTAAACTCATCAAAGCCAGGGATGAGAGCTCTGTTCATTCCAAGCATGCCAATCTAATTTAATTCATGTTTCTTTCAAGTGCAAGTATCATAAATCAAGGTTCAATTCTCTGTTCTTCAATTACAGAATTCAATCAAGCCGAGAGGTAATCAATTCTGCTATTTTCAATTCTTGTGTTTGAGAAAACCAAAATTTGATTGTGTTTGAGAATTGTTCTTCATAATTTTCCAGTAAACTAGAGATAGGGAATTGGTTAATTGTGCAATTATTTTGTGAATCTCAATTAGGGTTAATCAGATTTAGTAAGTGACATTAAACTAATCTGTGATCATTCTTGTATTTCACATAATTGAACTAGATTTAATCCTCACCTTTGTCTTAGTTAGTTAATCAAGAGATTGATGATTAATTAGGATTAGGGAAACTAAATCACTAAGATATTAGGGTTTAGTTAATTAGGGTTCATTGTGATTTGATGATTAGTTGCATGAGAAGAAAGTGATTAATTGAATTAGGGTTTTGTTTGAGTGAATATCTCTAAATTCTTAGCTTGTTCTCATTATTATTATTATTATTATTATTATTATTATTATTATTATTATTATTATTATTATCATCATCTTTCTTGATTTTTTGTTTGCTGCCCAATTTTCATTGATTGCTTATTCTTGATTTTGTGAGATTTTGTGAGATCTTGCATTATTAGATTTGATTAGATTAGATATAGATTCACACCAATCTCATTATTTGATTTGTCTAATTAAAGAAACCAATTAATCATTGTCGCTTAGTCCATTAATCTCAGTGGGAATACTCTACTCACTCTTCTATTACTTGATACAATTCGGTACACTTGCCAGTGAAAGCCCTGAAATTCCGCAAGGATTTTGGGCATCAGTGAATCAAATGTTCTTGTAACTTATGACGAACAATGTGGCAATCAGCCTCAATGTGTTTAGTTCGTTCATGAAATACATGGTTGGTGGCAATGTATATCGCAAAATTGTTGTCACAGTAAAGATTGATAGGAAGAGAAAGAGAAATTCCATAATCCTTAAGAACATAGCTTAACCATTGAGCCTCTCGAGTGGCTAAAGCGAGTGCTCTATACTTAGCTTCAGAGGAAGAAACTGCCACAATCAATTGCTTCTTACTCTTCTAACTTACTAATGAGGGACCAAGATAAAAACAATAAGCAAATATGGATCGTCTAGAATTTGGACACCCTGTCCAATCAGATTCAGAAAAACCTGTTAAATGAAGATCAAAATTAGCTGAGAAAAATAACCCAAATCCTGGTGAAGCTTTGATATAACGAAGAACTCTGTGGGATGCCTTCAAATGTTCAGTAGTAGCACATTCTAGAAACCGATTTAGCTTGTCAATGGCATAACTTATATCAGGTCTAGTATTAGCAAGATAGAGAAGCTTCCCAATAATTATGCGATATGGAGTTGAATCCGTGAGTAGTTCACCATCATCTTTGCTGAACTTGGTTCCATACTCAATTGGTGTGGTGGCTGGCTTACATTTTTCAAAACCAGTCTTCTTAAGCAAATCAAGGACATACTTTTGTTGGTATAGAGCTATACCAGTAGAAGAACAAGCAACTTCAAGACCAAGGAAATATTTAAGATCCCCCTATGTCCTTGATCTGAAACCTATCGTGAAGTTCTGTTTTAACAGCTTCAATTTCTTGTAAATTATCTCCTCCCAGCACCAAATCATCCACATACACTAAAATAGCTGTAAAACCAAGCTTAGTGGATTTAGTGAAGAGGCTATGATCAGATTTGCATTGAGTGTAATTCAATTGAAGTAGGACAGACTTCAATTTGGAATTCCATTGATGGCTTGCCTGCTTCAATCCATATAAGGACTTTCAAGCTTGTATACTTGCCCTGGTTTGGCTTCTAATCCTGGTGGCAACTTCATGTATACTTCCTTATCAAGTTCACCATGCAAAAATGTCGTGTTGATATCAATTTGCTTGAGGTGCCAACCCTTGACAGTAGCAACAGCCAATACCAGTCTTAGAGTGCCTAATTTCACAATGGGACTAAAGGTATCTTTATAGTCTACCCCTACCACCTGGGTAAATCCCTTAGCCACAAGACGTGCTTTATGTCTCTCAACTATGCCGTCTAGATGGTATTTCACACGAAAAATCCAATTATATCCTATAGCTTTCTTACCAGCAGGTAGAGTAGTTAGCTTTCACATTTTGGTTTCTTCTATGGCATGAAATTTAGCTCTGATTGCAACTTGACAGTAGGTCTGAGTTATAGCATCCTCATAACGTGTAGGCTCTGAATTTTGAATAGCAATATAGAATGCATAATGCATAGGAGAAAGTTTTGTGTATGATAAGAATTTTGAAATAGGATACCTTTGTATGTAAAGTTGACGTTTCGATTGGTCTTTGTTGATGGTTGGACAAATATAGTCATGCAAATAGGTAGGTGATTTTGATGGTCGTGTAGATCTTCTCACCTCATCAGTTTCAAGCAAAATTGGAGATGCTAAAATAAGAGTTGTGTCATGGGATAAAATCTCTAAATTTTGTGAGGGTATGAGATGATCATGATCTGCAGAATCAGAAACAACATTGTCATTTCCTTGTAAGCAATGAGACTCATTGCTGTCAAGATTAATGACATCATGTTGCTGAAAATTGGAAGGACTCAAATGTGGTGAAATAGTTTCTTTAGTACCATCAGTTATACTATCGATTGTACCTGGACTTAATTGAAAGGAAGTATTGTCTGTGGTATCTAAGATTCTGAATTGAGTGTCTTCCAAAAATCATAGTTGAAATCATGAGATGAATGGTGATGTGCATGAGATGCAGTGAAAATATGATGATGATCATTTTCTGATGTTACTTTTGCTAAATTGGAACAGGGGAAACAATTTTCATAAAATTGAACATCTCAAGAAACAAATATCTCTCGAGTTTGCAAATCATATAGCAGATAACCTTTGGTTCCTTCCCTGAAGCCAATGTATAAACATTTTCTTGCCCTTGGATCTAATTTGCCTCTATTTCTAGATAATGTAGTGGCATAAGCCAAGCAACCAAAGATTTTGATGTTAGAAACGTCAGGTAAACATTGATAAAGAACTTGAAAAGGTGATTTATTTTCCAAAAAATGAGTGGATAGTCTATTTATCAAGTATACTGCATGACTAACACCATAGTTCCAAAATTTCTTAGGAACTAAGGCATGAAACATAATGGTTCGAGCCATAGCAAGGATATGTTGATGCTTATGCTCAACAATCCCATTCTGCTATGGCATTTCAAAGCATGATCTTTGATGAATTATGCCATTACTATCATAGAATTGAGACATTAAAAACTCAGGCCCATTATCCGTTCTTATTATTTTGACAGTAACTTGAAACTGAGGTTTGTCAAAATTGACAACATTTTGGACCTATTTTGAGGCTTCCCCTTTTTCTTTCATAAACAAAATCCAAGTATATCGAGAATGATCATCAACAATGGTAAGAAAATAACGTTTTCCAGTAAAAGAGGAAATTGAAACTAGCCCCCAAATGTCTACATGAATAAGCTCAAAAACAGAAGTTGTGGTATGTGAACTAGTAGAAAAAGGTAAACATTTCTGTTTTCCTAAATGACATGAGTGACACAGCTCATGATTTATTGTACAATCTACAAAATCAAAATTCGATTTTAATGCAACTAATCTATCATGAGATGGATGACCTAGTCTATCATGCCATAAATTCTACGTTGAATTGCTGCTTAAAACTGTTGTGATGTGTGGAAGATGATGCACTTGCTTGTGAAGAATGTATAGTCCATCAACATTGCTAGCTGCACCAATCATTCTCAAAGTGTGCAGGTCCTGTATCTACACATCTTATTAGTAAAACTCATTTTGCAATGTAGTGATGCAGTCAATTTGGAAGCTAAGAGAAGTTTAAAATTGAATGTAGGGATGAACAATGTATTTGTAAGATAGAGGCTGTAAGAAAACATAATGGTTCCCATGATGTAGCTAGTGGTTAAAGCTCCATTAGGTAATCTGACAACGACATGATCTATCTTAAAATAATTTTGAAAATCTGTCATTGAGTAAGAGACGTGGTCAGTTGCATCAGTGTCTATAAGCCAAGGTTTATGTTTTGAGTTGCAAACATTCAGAGCTTTAATGTTGGATTTAAAATTCAAAATATGGATGTAAGCCCCCAAGGTCAACTTGGAAATTTGATAGATAAATAGTAAAGCTTGTCATTTAGGCGTTCTCTTTTTCTTCTGAAAGAGGAGAATTGAAAAGAAGGTTATTTTGATGTCGAAAATAGGGAGTTGACTTTGTTTGATTGACGACCTGTTTTGATAAACTATCTTATATGTGAGCGAGGTTTGAAATTTAAGCCCCTGTGCTCAATCTGTGGAAAGTATGTAATGATGTATAATGTTGTTGACCACATTTATTGTAATTTGTGTTGCTCGGTGTGCATTGATGGTTTCATTGGAAAAGGGTTATATGCATTGGGGTTTGTTTAGTTTGATTAAACATCGGTTTAAAAGCTGACCTATAGAGGTCGGTTTGATATTTGACTTGATCGATTCGATTAGGATTCGACTTGTAGATGTTGGTTTTGATTAAGCTTCGATGAAGTATTGGTCAATAAGCCGACTTGAAGAGGCTTGGTTTGATAAAGTTCCGATCTAATATCCATTAGAAAGTCGACCTGAAGAGGCTAGTTTGATTTTCGAATGATTAATTCAATTAGTATCCGACTTGTAGATGTCGGATAAATAAAGCTCTCATTAAGTATTTGTTACAAAGCCAACCTAAAGTGGTCGGTCATATAAAATTATGATCTAATATCGGTTAGAAAGCCGATCTAAAGAGGTTGGTTAGATAAAATTAGAGGTCGGTTAGATTCAATTCTGATCTAATATCGTTTAGAAAGCCGATCTAAAGAGGTCTGTTAGATAAAATTAGAGTTCGGTTAGATAAAATTCTGATCCAATATCGTTTAGAAAGCCGATCTAAAGGGGTCGGTTAGGCAAAGTTTGAAGTCAGTTCCGATTTGAAGGCCGACCCGAAGAGGTCAGTTAGAAGCCTGTCTCGAAAAGGTCGGTTAGATAATTAAAGCCCTGATATGAAATTGGTTAGAAAGCCAACCTGAAGAGGTCGGTTAGATAAAGCCCTTATATGAAATTGATTATAAGGCCAACCCGAAGAGGTCGGTTAGAAGGCCGAGCCGAAGAGGTCGGTTAGATAAAGCTCCGATTAAATATCGGTTTGAAGGTCGACCTAAAGAGGTCGTTAGATAAAGCTCAAATTTAGTATCGGTTAGAAATTCGACCTAAAGAGGTCGGTTAGTTAAGGCTCAGATTAATTATTAGTTAGACTGCCGACTTGAAGTGGCCGATTTGATAATCTATGAAGTTGGATTTGGAAACTTCATAAAATTTGTGTTGATCGTTCTTAGAGTACTTTTTGCAAATTGGTAAGATTGCCAAGTTAGGACTTTGGTTTTGTTAATAGATTGTTGTCTGAGAAACAAATTTGTGAAGATTTGGTTTAATGGATTGTTTGCTGAAAAGCAATTTGTGAAGTGAAAACTTGATAGATTGTTCGCCGAAGAAAAAGGTCACCAAGTGAAGACTTGGTTTGATAAAATTTTGCCGAAAAGTAAATATGTATTTTGTAATGTTGCCAAGTATAAGCTAGGTTTGATGTCACAATTAGATTATATGATTTCTTTGTTAATTGCCGTGGGCATGTTGGGCAAGTAAATGATAGTAATTGTATGTAGTAGTAGATAATTGTAGAATATATATAGGTTAATGATGTATAGTAGTTATATGTCTAAAGCAAGCATATAATAGCATTTTGTATAGGTAGTAAACCTTGAGGCTATGAATTAGAATTCATGTCATGTATTCACATAAGAGATAATGGACAATGCATATCAAGAGGACATAATAGATAATAGACCATTGTAGATATCAGAATGGATAATCATATATCATGGTAGAAAACAGATAATAGATGTTCAGACAAAAAATGATGGACAAGGTATAGTGATAAGAAATTTTGTAGTTTAGTTGTACTTTTTCTGAAGAATTTGTCTAGTATGAAAAATGGGACCGAACACTAAGGTCTCCCGAGCTTAGCAGGCCTTGACCGAAGTTGGAAATTGTCAAAGAATCTATTTAGATTGAAACTGATTCCGAGGACTAAAGTCTCTTGAGCTTAGCGAGACCACGATCGAAGTGAAAAATCAACAAGAATTGTAAAGAAGAATATTGTAAATCAGTGTAGCATAAGTAATAAATCATAGAAATGTTTGTCGAGTTTATAGGGATCATTGACGAATTGTAAAGAGCTCGCCTATGCCATAATGATAAAGGTTGGCCGAGCTTTAAAAGACCTCAGTTTGTGGTAGAAAAAGTGTTGAAAATTAGTAGTAATATACAAGATGAAAAACATATGGGGTATTGTTAGCTTAGACAGAAGGTGAATCCAATAATTAAGGAAGAAGTTTGTAATAGCCGATGTATTAAAATTATTGGCATGAATAAGCAAATTTATGTGGTTTAATGGAAAAAGTTTTTTTTTTATCCAACATTATAGGTTGGTTCGGTTGAGATTGTGTCTCAATTTGAAATTTGAGTTGTAGTCTGTTTGTTAGGCCAAGAAGTTATTCGGTCTGTTATAGGGAAAGCGATACTTCCAAATTAAATGAATATGTAAAAGTTGGAGTATATAATGAATAATGCAACATAGAAAGTGTGTGAACAATGTTGTCCATATGGCATATAGCTTGGAAAGAAGTTGAGTTCGATATGTATAAGTGTATGACCGTGATTGATAACAGGATTAATGACATTTTTATGTATTTGTTTGGAATGATAAAATAAGATTGTGGCTGACATTGTTGTATTAGTTTTCTAGGAGGATATGTAACTGATGTTGGGTTTGAAGTATTGACTGAGTTTAGAATATACCTCTCTTTTAGTAGTGTTTGTTGAGTGCGTTCATAGTATGTTATGTCATCCGAGTTATAGTTCGTCTGTGGTATAATTGGTTTAGCATTGTAAGATTGCCGATCTATAGTTTGGTTCTGTGGTGGTCACAGCCCCCTGATGTCAATTGTTTTAAACTCAAAAGAAATGATTGTATAGTGATAGATAATAATGTATAGAGAATGGAGAATTGAATTTTGAAAATCGAAAGTGTGGAAAATGACATTGTAAGCATGTTAACATATATGATCGAGGTACAGATATTAATGTCGAGCTATAAATTAGCATGGAAGAGACATTGGAAAGCATGTTAACATATATGACTAAGTTATAGAACATAATTTCTAGCTGTTAATTAGTATAAGAGACATTGGAAATCATGGTAACATGCATGACTGAATGATAGAATTTAATGCCGAGCTGTAATTTAAGGCCGAGCTGTAAACATGTATAACTGACTTATAAAATTTAAGGCCGAGCTGTAAATTAGCATGGCCGAGCTGTTTATTACAATAAAAGAGACGTTATGAAACATGATAACATGTATAACTGACTTATAGAATTTAAGGCCGAGCTGTAAATTAGCATGGACGAGCTGTTTATTATGATAAAAGAGACGTTATGAAACATGATAACATTTATAACTGACTTATAGAATTTAAGGCCGAGCTCTAAATTAACATGGTTGAGCTATTTATTAGCATAAAAGAGACTTATGAAATATAATAACATGTATAACTGTCTTATAGAAATTAAGGCTGAGATGTTAATTAGCATGGTTGAGCTGTTTATTAGCATAAAAGAGACGCTATGAAATATGATAACATGTATAACTGTCTTATAGAAATTAAGGCCGAGCTATTAATTAGCATGGTCGAGCTGTAAATTGGCATAAAAGACATTGAAAAACATGATAAGTGTGTAATAGAACTTAGGGCCAGGTTCTGACTTAGCGTGGTCGAACTGTAAATTAGCATAAAAAAGATATTGTAAAAAATGATGACATTTATAATAGAAGAAGAGTACTTAAGGCCGACCTGTAGGTTAGCATGGCCGAGCTGTAAATTAGAATAAAAAGAGAGTGGAAAGAATGGTAACATATATGATCGAGTTATAAAACATAAGGCCGAGCTCTGAATTAGCATGGCCGGGCTGTAAATTAGCATAAAAGAGCATAATAACATGTATAATCGAGTAATAGAACTTATTGCCGAGCTTTAGATCAGCTTGGCCCAGTTGTTTACACAACTGCCGAGTAATGAAATGTCATTACCAACTTGTAAAATAGTTTTTTCGAGTTACGAAACATGTTGGCTGAATTGAGAAATTGTTATGATCAAGTTGTAATACCTGTTTCTGAGTTGTAAAACATGTTGGCCAAGTTGAAAAACATTTTTGCCGAGTTATAAATTAGCAAGACCGAGGTGTTTATATAGATGCTGAGTTATAAAGGAGATGGTAGTTATACCTGGCAATTCCGGGCATATTGGAGCAATGTAATATGATAAGGTTGATATTACTTTGAATTTATTAGAAAAATCAATGAATAATCATAGAAGATAATGATAGATAGATAAAGGCAACAATTTAGTACAAAAAAACTATTGATAAGCTGTTTAGCATAACTGTTATGAAGTCCTAATTTTTAGGCTTGTTTGAAAGATACAGTTTTTTGTCGAATAGAAAATTAAATAGAAATAATTAGAGGCATAGATGAGAGTAAAGATAGTTGTCAGTTACACAAATAAATGTGAAAATATAGGAGAGAAAGTAGAGCATGAACGATTATGAGGATGACATTTATTAGGATGGCAGTTATGGAGGAGCTGTTTAGCATAATAGTTACCAAGTCCTACTTTTTGGGCTTGCTTTTAATTGCTTCAAAATTGTAACGTGCATTTTCTTTTCAAAAAGAAAATTAAAGAACAGAAATTAAAATAGTGTTTGAAAAAAGTGATCAGAGTAATTGTCAGTTACAAATGAGAATGTAAAATAGAAAAGAGCATGCATTATAGCAGTTTATGAGAATGAAAACTATTAGGATTTTGCTTTTAGAGCATGGCCAAATTGTTTTAGCCTTGTAGCATATGCAATCAAGAACTTCAGAATAGTTAATTGTGATTTTTAGTTGAATAAAATTTGACACTGTTATCGTTTAGATTAGCTCTTCTGGCGCATCTCGGCGGGAAGAGCAGTAGTGATCATGGCGAGTAGCCTGATCGGAGCAGGAAGGGCATGGTCAACAGTCTAGCCGGAGGATGTTTTGAATGTTCATCGTCGGCCATTATGTTATTCCTACAAAAGAGAGGAAAATGCAATGGAGAGAAGAAAAATATGGGGATTATTAAAATCGGCTCCACGGTGGGCGCCAATGTTCTATGCCGGTGGTTGGGAAAGAGGTCCTTCTCGAATGCAAGTGCTCGACTGAGCTTCAAAGAGGGCGGACGCCAGCGACCGATCCTGAAACGGTGGGGGTGGTACCTGAAAAGGCACTCCGACGCTTAAGTCAGTAAATAGATCACTTGTGAGTATAAGTGAGTAAATGAAAGAAAACATACCTTAACCTAGGTTCACTAGGTGTATTTATAGAAAATGATTGAGAGTGGCTGTTAGGGTCAAGTTAATGAATCCTTATTCTTTAGCTGTAGTTATTACAGGTTCTTATTCCGGTTATGAATTTAATTCATTTTCGTTACTTGGCAGTTACAAGTTATTATCTTTCATTACAGTTTATCTATTTAGTCACATGCATAAAGAGGTTGGTTTAGATTGTTGGACCAAGTTATGTGTTTTGGCCAAGCTAATGTGATTTTGAGTCAAAGTTTTACGGGTCATATCAAAAATAATTTATAATATATACATATTAAAATAAACGACTAAAATTATTTGATTATCATAAACCATGGAGCATCTAAAATCTTTTCTATGGCCTTGGAACTTGGAAATTTGAAACCTACGATATGAATCAAACATTTCTGCTCTGCCAAACAAAGTGTTTTTCTTTCTCTTTTTTTGTTTTTTTTTTTGTTTTTTTGTTTTTTTTTTTTTAATTCTAGTACTATATTATACATTCATTTCATGTGTTTGTCTCTATTCAAGCAAATTGGGCTCTAGAATAGGCCAACTAACTTCTTCCACATATTTTAAAAAACATATAAATATTGAACTTTATAATGCACTTATTTTTTAATAATTAATAAATGTTAAACTATAATCTTGTTATTATATCTCTATATTGATAGATTACTAGTAAATATGCTCCAATTTCTAAATTTGAACCACATGAATCATGCAATATATTTTTTCCCCTGAAATTTACTAAAATATTTAAAAAAATCTTTAAGTTTTATATTATTTCAATTTTATTTAAAAATTTCCAATTTGTATCAAATATACATTTGGTAGCTAAATTTATTGTCACCGTATCAAAATTTTGTTTTACGAGCAATACAAGAGTAAATATATAATATATTAGATATATAACTATTTATGTGCATTTGTTATTGTCACTTTATATTTTTTCGAGAAATTATTTTATCATCACATCATATCAGAACTTCTATATCTAAAAAGTCTACTAGAGTCCGACAATCGATCATTGTTGAACTTCAAAAACAAAAATTGAACAATGTTACGTTGCCAACAAATTTATAAACAACAGTAGCCAATGACATCTCTTCTCTCGCCCCATCTATGTCTCACCAAAACGTTCATCTTCACTATAACAATCACTATCATCTTCGCACTCCATCTCCGCTAGCGACACCATCACATCTCCTGCCACTTCTTCTTCTTCTTCTTATTCTCTGTTGTAGTCGACGGCGATAGAAGATGCGAGTTTTGGCGTCGATGGAGTCCGATCTTTACGTGAAGCTAACGACTTGAGTAGATGTGGTTGAAGGCTTGGGCAGAGAAATTGGACACGACGCAACGACAATGGTGGGACGACGACATGACTAAGACAACCACGGTAAGTGAGGGCTAAGACTTTGGATGATCAGGTTTGTGTTATTTATTTTTTTTTCCAAAAAGGATAGAATTGCATTGCTAATCTAAGAGAGCATACAAGGGTCGAGAAAGGGGAAAAAAATAGAAGCATAGCAAAGAGGGGTTCTCCCATATCAATACTGAAACAATTGTAAAAAAATAATAAACTTATAAAAGAAAGGGGAAAGTAATTGATTCACCCAAGCCTTCTTAGCAAGTTTTTGTTATTTTGGATAATCAAATTTCTGTTATTTTACATTATTAGATTTTTGTTATTTTGGATCGGATGATCAAAGTTCTATTATTTAAATTTTATATATTATTGGTTGATTAGTTGTTCACAAAATTATTGGCT
>JASCZI010242021.1:28059-45539 GCA_036250425.1 Stylosanthes scabra | reverse complement strand
ATATATATATATATATATATATATATATATATATATATATATATATATATATATATATATATATATATATATATATATACTAACATTGATTTAAAGGTAAATAATTAATCAAACCAAGACAAGGCAAAGGTAGTTTAGTTGCTGTCAATGGCTACTATAATCACTTAATCATGTTGTGGGGACCCATCTAGTTAATTAGTTATTAATTAATTACTAATCATAATAAGTAATTGTTATTAGATTCATGCATCACAATTTTCCTGCCTACTATATATTTGAGCCAGTTTTACTAAGAATAAAAAAATATGAACATGCATACCAAAATAAAATTCAATAAAAAAAAAGGAAAGAATAAACAGCCTTACTTAGCTTCTGCTAGATATCGTCACTAGTGACGCTTTTGCATGTATACTATTTTAAGAGAAAATATTTTTTATTAATTTTAAGTCAATAGAAGAATAATAAAAACCCGGAATATATTAGTTCTTTAATTAGTTGTCTCATTAATTAAAACACTAATATAAATCAATAAAAAAATTATCATACTTAATTAATAGCAGATATTCTATGTAGTGAACCAAACAGAATAGTGACAAGGTTAGAGCCCCTTTAATTTTTTAATTTTATCTAACAACAGCAATAATAATTATTAATTTATCATTTTTTAGAATTAAAATAATTTATTTTCCAGTGATTACTGCAAAGTCAAATTAAACATAAGGTTATCAATCAATTAGATCTCTTAGTTAGAGATATAATTATTTATATAATTTTTTCTATAATTAACTTAATTTTTTAGGCAAATAATTATATAATATGGTATAAGAATATTTACGATCAACTTAAAATTCATAGAGTTCATACTTATTAACTTTTTAAAAAATTTAAGTATAAAACAAATAAGAAAATAAAGAAGACCTGTAAAATTCGAATAAATCAAAAAATAAACTTAATTACGCAATGAGAAGGCATATTAAAGATATAATAATTCATATAATTTCTCTTACATGCTCAAATTTTTAGAAAAAATAATTTCATAAAACTCTTGTCCATTATTAATTAATATAACTCTATGTATTATAATAATAATAAATTAAATATATAAGTCCCTTAGGTTGCACATGCTATATATATACCGAAATTGTTCTGTTAATTTGCCCCCACCACACACCATATATACCCCCCAAAGCACTCACTCAAAATTCCTATAAATTCTCAGCACAACATTGCAAATATTAATTGTCTCCAAAGTCTTCAATAATCATTACTACTACTACTATTAGTAGTAGTATAGTGCTGATCACTACTACTTATTATTTTTTTTAATTTTTTTTTTCTGATGGAAGTGGATAATAATCATAGTAGTAGTATGAAGACGAAGAAGAAGAAGAATGGATCAATAAGTTCGATTTTCAAGCACGCAGATACGATAGACTGGTTCTTAATGTTGTTTGGTTTGATGGGAGCAATTGGAGATGGATTAACCACACCTTTGGTCTTGCTTATCACTAGCAAGATGATGAACAACCTTGGAGAATTTAATCTTTCACAAGCTGGTTTCACTCATAACATAAACAAGGTATTATTATTATTATTATATCTATTGGTGAAATTCTAACCTACCCTCTCTAAATTACCCTCTCTTATTTAATTTTTTTTTCTTCAATAAATGCTCTATGAAACATGTGTTCCTCCAATCACCATCACGATTCTGTTATTTATCTCAACCAATCATATATTAATTATTATAAATGAGTATTTGTATAGTTCTTAAAAATGTAATGCGTCCTCCAATCACCGTCGCGACTTCCTTTTTACTCACTTGGTCTCCCATTTTAAAGAGAATGGAGTCACGACAGTGAATGGAGGACGTGACGGCGGTATTTCAGAGGCTGTCTAGCGAAAAAAAAAAAAAAAAAGAGAAATTAAGCAAGAAGGGGTAACTTACCCTTTCATTTAAAGAAAATTGGTTAGTTTTTACCTAAATTATTATCTAATAATAATAATAATAATAATAATAATAATAATAATAATAATAATGTATGTTTATAATTAAGATTCTTCTTGATTTAGAACTCCAAAACCATGGTTTGAACTTTGATTTTTGAACAACCATGGAGTCTTGGAGATAGATCCATGAACGATGTATGTAGTAGATGACTTTTTTTTTTAAATATTTAATCTTGAAAAATATTCAAGTGCAATCAACTTCATATGAAATTATTTATTAAAAGACGTTAGATAAATTTATATGTTTGACTAAACTGTGATCTAACAATTTTAAAATAATAACACATGAGCTTTCACCTTTAATTATTTATTTGTTCATCTTATCTGTCAAGTAATATATAAGAAAAGTTCAAACTTGTTGGTTTTCTTCTTAGAGAAATTAAATCAAAGAAACCTTTTCTTTTCGTTATTTGTATAATTGAATGATTATAAAGTGAGAGACATATATGACTCACAACACATGCTCATATGTTGTAAACTAAATAATACTCCATCTACTTTATAATAATTGTTAATTTGATTAAAGTAATTTATTTAAAAATTGATTTTGTTTTTTATTCAAGCCACAAATTATTTACATTAATTTTTTATATATGTGATATTTTGTCCGAACTGCTAATAGTAGTTTTTTTTTTTTTAATTGGGTTGATTTTGTTAATATGCTATTTGCAGAATGCAGTGGCTTTGTTATATTTGGCATGTGGGTCTTTTGTTGCTTGCTTCCTGGGTGAGTTTTATTTGCTATTATTTAATTTGTATAATTTTTTTCCTTGCAATATAATATAATAAAAGTAAATATTATTAACATTGTCGCCCCTCAGCCTCAGCTATTATACAAAATTCTCTATGATTTTTTAGTTTTGTCTTCACTTTTAATGTGTATATTATTATTATTATTATTATTATTATTATTATTATTATTATTATTAAAATCCACTGACCTTGTAAAAAAAATTTATATAATCATTTAATTATGTATTAATGTATTTGCAAAATAACATACTTTTAAACATATTATTTTTTTTGGTATCTTTTTAAACATATTATTTAAAAAGTCATCTTAAGACATAAATTTAATTGATGATGGTATAAATATAAAATAATAATAATAATAATAATATTATTATTATTATTATTATTATTATTATTATTATTATGAGAAATATTGAGTTGGTGATTACTTGTATTTGTAGAGGGTTATTGTTGGACAAGAACAGGGGAAAGACAAGCAACAAGAATGAGAGGGAGATATTTAAAGGCAGTTTTAAGACAAGAAGTTGCATACTTTGATTTGCATGTTACTAGCACTTCTGAGGTCATCACCAGTGTCTCCAATGATAGCCTTGTAATTCAAGATTGTTTAAGTGAAAAGGTATTATTAATCCACAGCAATATTACATGTTGAGCAGAATTTATTATTTTTCTCACAGCATATAATCAGTAAATATTTTACATTTATATATTATAACATATTTTATACCAAAAAATTTATTATAAGTAAATATATTATTGGTTATGTTTACCGATCACAGAAAATTTCTTCTAAATAATTAATTTTTGAAACTTATATTATGTATATAGGTTCCAAATTTCTTGATGAATGCATCAATGTTTATTGGGAGCTACATAGTGGCATTTGCATTACTATGGAGACTAGCAATAGTGGGGTTCCCATTTGTGGTGTTGTTAGTGATCCCAGGCTTAATGTATGGAAGAACATTAATGGGGTTAGCAAGAAAAATAAGAGAAGAGTATAACCAAGCAGGGACAGTGGCAGAGCAAGCAATATCATCAATAAGAACAGTGTATTCTTTTGTGGGAGAGAACAAGACCATAGTTGCTTTCTCTGATGCTCTACAAGGTTCAGTTAGGTTTGGATTGAAACAGGGTTTGGCCAAAGGCTTAGCCATTGGAAGCAATGGTATTGTGTTTGCAATTTGGTCTTTTATGTCTTATTATGGTAGCAGGATGGTTATGTATCATGGTGCTCAAGGTGGCACTGTTTTTGCTGTTGGTGCTTCTATTGCTCTTGGCGGATTGTAATTACACTTATCCCTTTTTCTCTTTTTCAATTTCTTCAATTCCCTTTTAATATCATATACATTATAATATATAAATATATCAATAATTCTATGCGAATAAGTGATTTAACGAACTAATTTCTTTTTAAGATATTATTTCTTATAATTTCTTTTTTCATGAATCAGGTCCTTAGGTTCTGGTCTATCCAATCTTAAGTATTTTTCAGAAGCAAGTACTGCCGGTGAACGAATCATGGAGGTTATAAAACGAATTCCAAAGATTGATTCGGATAATATGGCCGGAGAAATTCTAGAAAATGTTTCCGGGAAAGTCGAATTCGACCATGTCGATTTCGCCTATCCCTCGAGACCGGACAACATGATACTGACTGACTTCTCCGTCAAGATACCTGCTGGGCGGACTGTAGCTCTAGTCGGAGGGTCCGGATCGGGAAAATCGACGGTGATATCGCTCTTGCAAAGGTTCTATGACCCACTTGGGGGTGAGATTAGGCTTGATGGGGTGCCAATTAAGAAGTTGCAATTAAAATGGCTAAGGTCTCAAATGGGTTTGGTTAGCCAAGAGCCAGCACTATTTGCAACAAGCATAAAAGAGAATATTCTGTTTGGGAGAGAAGATGCAACAGAGGAAGAGGTTGTAGAAGCTGCAAAAGCCTCCAATGCTCATAATTTCATATCACAGTTGCCACAAGGATATGATACCCAGGTCAGTATTTTTTATTTTAAATTTAATTACGTAGCTATAATTATTTTTAAAAAAAGACACATTTTTAAGAAAAATATTTTTTTTTATAGCATTTCTCAATTTTACAAATTAAGAATTAATTCATCGCAAATCTAAATTAGAATTTACTTATTAAAAACAGACACAGACTAAATTGAATTTTACTCCTGGAATTTAGAGTTGAATTATTCTTTGCTTTAATTATATGTATCCCATATATTCCGTGCTGTAATAATGTGATTATAAACAACTAAGAATTTTGTAACAAAAACAGCAAAATACCAACTAATATTAAGTTGGTGGTCCATCCACACATATAAAGCACTTTACCTAAAATTGCAAATTAAATTATTGGCACTACTTTTTATTTTTATTTTTTATTTTTAAGAATCAAATTCCATAGATGGCCGGCATCTTTCTTTTTTACCCCAATTATATATGCTATCAAAATCTTTACCGAATAGCATCTTTAATTTTTCAAAGCAATATCTACACCTCATCATGATCCAACTTTAATAGCATAGGGAAATAAGTCAGTACTTCCTATAGTATCAAATTTCAGAATTTATAACCATTGATTTCTATGAAAAATTGCTTTACACTTTTCGATCAACGATTCTGAAATTTTTATATTTCAAAATGTACCTGACTTACTTTCAATAATATATATGTAGTATAGCAGAAAATTATTTTAGAAAAAAAATAAAAAAAAAATTTAATAGATAATAAACGAATTTTAACAACTTTAGAAACCTCAATGATGAGTATCTATTTTTAGCATGCCTATTAATAAAATTGGTTTCGCTATTCACACACTCTTTTAGTAAACACCAAATTAACATTCGTATAAAATATGATTATTGATATATTAATTATTTTTATTTTTTGAGGTCCATCTATACTAATCATATTTTTATAAGGATGTAAAGCTAGTATTTGCTAAATGAATGCATGCATAGCATTATTCTAACAAAATTATTGAAAAAAATATGTAGGAAAGTTCAGGGACATTCAATAATTATCATGGAAACAGAGTGAGATTTTCTATTGTTTAATTCAAAGGGAACTTAGCACAAACGTTGACTATAAAAAAAATTTTATATAAAAAATTACAAACATTTGTCTATTTATATGAGTCATTATAATAGATATGTTTTTAGTTCTAATTCTTAAATAAATAATTGATATCATCATCAACGTGGAGAAATAGAAGATAACAATATATATTCCTTGGTAATCCAGCTCCTCAAGCAAAGTATAAGAGGATGTCAGTGGTTGACTTCCCTCAAGCGTCAATTAATTTTCAAAATTAAAATTATGAAAGAAAATTCTCAAATGAAATGGATTAATTAAAAAAAATGTTTTTACATAAAATATTACAGTCAAGTAATGAAATTAAACATGATATAGTGATATATGTGATGGAACTGTTTTTATTAATTAATTAAATTCGTCTTCCTAATAAATACATTATTATTATTATTATTATGTAAATAATGATCATGATGATGATGATAACAAGATATTCCAGTTTTGAAATTGCTGGACGTAATAACCTTCCTCAGATATCTCCTTTACGGGAGCGAGCGTTCACGTTCCCAAACAACCAATAAATAAATTAAATATTTCAATTATTAAAATGAAGAAATTAAACAACCAAGCATACCATATTCCACCCTTTTTAGCCGTTGATCATGATTGATTTTAATTATAAAATAAATATATGATTAAGATCAACGACTAAAAAGCAATTGAATACGGTATGCCTCATTTTTTGAGACATACCGAATAATCTTCCTATACAATAATCCTTGCAGTATAGAAATATTTTTATATAAATCATGTTCTTAAGTAATTTAGGTGAAATAAACCTACAAAGTATCTTTTATTAGTTCACTAAAAATTATGGTCTTTCACGGTGAAAAAAAATTTCTAATTGAATTTCTAATTGATTCCAAATTAGTAGTAACTAGTTTAGACAGTTAGTATCACAAAAAAGCTAGTTCAAACAGTTCAATTATTAGTTTAAGTAGTCTTTGATGATATATCAATAAGTCACTATTTATAAGACATTTGGATCAATTTTTTGTTTTTAAATTTAAACCGATTACTTGAATGATTATTTAGAGATTTTTATATCGAGAAATGATTAAACATTGATGAGAAGATGGAAATTTACCATATTTTTATAATATTGATGTATTTGTTATCTTTATGTAAAATTGAAAATTAAAAATTATTAAATAATAAATTGTAAAATATTAATAGCTAATATTTTTTAACTAACAGTTGTATAATAATTTTATTATTCATTCTTATTGAATTAGTACTATTATTTTAGATGATTTATTTTTTAGTATTTCAAATGACATATTTTCTATTCTTTTGAATTATCAACTTTTACACCATTTTTATATGTTATATTTTTTAACCGTTTAAATTAGGTATATATCTATTTTACCTAACAAAATTCAATAAAATTATTAATTTTATATTAAATAAAAAGTTATTTTGATATTAAATAACGTAAAAAAATAAAATATTAATAATTTTTATTTGACATCAAAATAATTTTTTATTTATTATAAAAATAAATAATTTAATTAAATTTAATTAACAAAATAGATAAATTTCTAAAATTATTAATTTTTAACTATTAATCAAATAATATTCTATTAATTATCTCGTTCTACTCAACTTAATTTAATTAAATGCGGCAGCTTATATGTCATTGCCGCTCCGGTTTAACCTTAGAACACACTTCACTTACAAGTGCTATACACAATTTACTGACAAAAAAAAATTCTCACAAACAAAAATTCCATTTGCATGTGGCGATGAATGAATGCAGGTTGGGGAGAGAGGAGTTCAAATGTCCGGTGGCCAAAAACAAAGAATCGCCATCGCAAGAGCAATCATCAAGAAACCAAGAATCCTCCTTCTAGACGAAGCAACAAGCGCACTCGACTCCGAATCGGAGCGCGTCGTCCAAGAAGCTCTCGACAAAGCCTCCGTCGGCCGCACCACCATCATCATCGCCCACCGCCTCTCCACCATTCAAAACGCCGACCTAATTGCCGTCGTTCAAAACGGCAAGGTCATGGAAATAGGGCCTCACCAAACCCTAATTCAAAACGACACCGGTCTTTACGCTTCTCTCGTTCGCCTCCAACAAACCGAGAAAGGATCGAAGAATAATAATAACGAACAAGACGACGTCGTTTTGTCGCCTCGTCCGTCTTCGATTTCGAATAGAGATTTGCAGAATACAAGCAGTAGAAGGCTCTCGATTGTTAGCAGGTCCAGCTCAGCAAATTCGGTTGCGCGCGTGGGTTCATGCGCGGGTGATGAGCATGACTTAGAGGAGAAGATGATTGAAGATAACGACTTGGCTGTTCCTTCGTTTCGCAGGTCAGTCACAAAAGCTGTTCTTTCTTTATTTTTTTGGTTCCACTCTTTATTGAATTTAATTATCATATATAACAATATTATGCAGGTATCTAATTAACCAAATTAAGTGAAAATTTTTTTTTATGTCGCGATTAATTATCTAAAACACTAAAAGTACGAAATTTTTTTTACGAAATATATGTCAAACTACACGTCATTTTTAATAGTAAATATATTAAAATTAAATTATTATTTATGGCAAAAACTAACTTTATGTAAAATTGACACTTTGTAATTGTTAGATGATAATAATTTAGTCAAGTCAATCAACACTTTTAATAAGTAACTTTACGTGAAGTTGAGTGATAGAAATATACAACATCTTTATTTGGTTTAAGTGGACTTACTTTTCTGAAATTTAATATCAAAAGGTCACTTTTTTAATTAATTAATCAAATTATCATACTTAAAAATAAAATAACAAATTAGTTGTGACATTATAACTTTAAATAATTAAATTTCAAAAAATGATATTTTGATAATAAATTTAAGAAAATATGACACATCAGAAGGAAAAAAACTGTTTAACTCCATGTATTTTACAAAGAAAAAAACTTAAAAAAAATTAAATTTGATACTTTAATAGTACAAAGCAGTTCTAATTTACATGTGTATTTAATTATGCAATAACATGTAAGTAAAAAATTAAAAATAACTATTCTTTCAAAGTAAATTCTTAAAAAATTAATATGAATTTTGTGTATTTATATATATTATTTCCCTTTTAATATTTAAATTTTGTGAGTCCATATATAATGTTGTTGTAGGTTGTTGGCTCTAAACCTTCCGGAGTGGAAGCAAGCATGTATGGGATGTTTGGGTGCAGTGCTATTTGGTGCAGTTCAACCGATATATGCATTCTCAATGGGGTCAATGATATCAGTTTATTTTCTGACAGACCATGATGAGATTAAGAGGAAGACTATGATCTACGCACTTTGTTTTCTAGGGTTGGCTGTGTTTTCTCTAATTGTGAATGTGTTGCAGCATTATAACTTTGGTTACATGGGTGAGTACTTGACCAAGAGGGTTAGAGAGAGGATGCTTTCAAAGATTCTCACTTTTGAAGTTGGATGGTTTGATCAGGATGAGAATTCTACTGGTGCTGTTTGTTCTAGACTTGCCAAAGATGCCAATGTGGTACGTTCCTTTTCTTTTTATTTTTCTCTTTTTTCTTTTTGGCATTAGTTTTTTTTTTTTTTTCCAACTTGTGGGATGGGGCTATGTATTTATAATTTTTTTTTCCGATGGAATGAACAGCCTTCACGAATACACGCACACTATACTCACACACTCTTTCAGCCATTGCCGAATTTTTGGTCTGATTGCACATTTGCACTTATTGTAAGCCTCAGAAAATCACCACTTAAATTAAAGCTTTAAGTGCAAATATCTAATTTCAAACCCGTATTCTTGAGTATCGAGGCACTCCTTGTATTTATACTTAATTCTCTATTATTTTGTCGCATGAGCATTTTTACGAAGATCCAAATAACATGTCCCTATTATTTTTGTTAGGCCATAATGTCTTGTTAAAACATGCACAATTCATAATGTCCAAAAAAAAATTGCCCAATCTTTGTATATATTCTAGTAAGGACTAGTAAGGATTTATTATCTAAAGTAACATATATGATAGAATAATTGTTCTAAAATTCTACATTGTTAATGATGGTGTTTCACTTTGACATTATTAATATAGGTAAGGTCTTTAGTGGGAGATAGAATGGCCCTAGTGGTGCAAACGATCTCAGCAGTTTTAATAGCATGCACCATGGGCTTGATCATAGCATGGAGACTCGCCCTTGTTATGATAGCCATTCAACCAATCATCATAGTACGTTTCTACGCAAGGCGTGTTCTTTTAAAAAACATGTCAAGCAAGGCCATCAAGGCCCAAAGTGAAAGCAGTAAGATAGCAGCCGAAGCCGTCTCCAATCTAAGAACGATAACTGCATTCTCTTCCCAAGATAGAATACTCAAAATGCTCGAGAAAGCCCAACAAGATCCAAGACGCGAGACCATCCGACAATCTTGGTATGCTGGGATTGGACTTGCTTGCTCCCAAAGCCTCACGTGTTGCACATGGGCCTTGGATTTCTGGTACGGTGGGAAACTTATTTCCCACGCATACATAACATCTAAGGCGCTATTTGAGACCTTCATGATCTTGGTGAGCACAGGTAGGGTCATTGCTGATGCTGGAAGCATGACTAGTGACCTTGCAAAAGGATCAGATGCTGTGGCCTCAGTTTTTGCCATCCTAGACAGGTATAAGGCACAAAAATTTTATATTAAAATAGGATTTCAAGTATTTCAGGTAGGGTAATGCTATTTGAATAAGTGGTTTTGTCTAACCAAATTCAACCAAATGATTTATTTCTATGCTAAATAGAATATTATTTCGGTGTTAAATAGTATAAAAAATTGCACATAAATAAATAGTATAAAAAATTGCACATAAATAAAGTTCTATTTGACATTCAAATAACCTTCTATTTAGGATAGAAATGAATGACTTTGATGGACTTGGTTGGCCAAAACCACTTGTTCACAGAATTATTTTTTCATTTTTCAGATAAATTGATATTAGTTTTTTATTTTTTATTTTTGCGAAACACTATCATAGGTATACTAAGATTGAGCCTGATGATCCAGAAGGGTACAAGCCCAAAAGATTAACGGGCCAGATAGAACTAAAAGGTGTGCATTTCGCATACCCAGCAAGGCCCAACATGATGATCTTCGAAGGGTTCTCAATGAAAATTGATGCAGGCAAATCAACAGCACTAGTGGGGCAAAGTGGTTCAGGGAAATCAACAATAATAGGGTTAATTGAGAGGTTCTATGACCCAATTAAAGGACAAGTGACCATAGATGGTAGAGACATTAAATCATATAACCTAAGGTCACTAAGGAAGCACATTGCATTAGTGAGCCAAGAGCCAACCCTATTTGGTGGCACCATTAAGGAGAACATTGCTTATGGAGCTTGTGAAGAAGATGATGATAATCAGAAAAGAGTTATCAGTGAAAGTGAGATCATAGAAGCAGCAAGGGTAGCAAATGCACATGAATTTATTGCAAGTTTGAAAGATGGGTATGAGACATATTGTGGTGATAGAGGGGTTCAATTGTCAGGGGGTCAAAAGCAAAGGATTGCAATTGCAAGGGCCATATTGAAAAATCCAGAAGTTTTGCTATTGGATGAGGCAACAAGTGCACTTGATAGCCAATCAGAGAAGCTTGTTCAAGGTGCATTGGAGAGTGTTATGGTTGGAAGAACAAGTGTTGTTGTTGCTCATAGGTTAAGCACTATTCAGAATTGTGATGTTATTGCTGTTTTGGATAAAGGGAAGCTTGTGGAGAAAGGTACCCATTCTTCTTTGTTGGGTAAAGGCCCAACTGGTGCTTATTACTCTCTTGTTAGTTTGCAACAAAGAAGACCAACCAATTCCACTAATAATGGTGGTGAAATTAGCTAGTTCATCAAGGTCAAAGTCAAAAGTCAAAGTCAAAGTCAAAGAGAGGCTTTTTAGGGGAGATGGCAATTAAAAATTAAAATGATTAAGTTGTGTTATATTCTTAGTATTAGCCACTTGTAAGAATATTATTTATATCTAATGCCATTATTCATGGTTAAATGTATATGTAATTATAATAATATATATAATTGTGCATATACTTTTTATTTTCTCTATTTTTCACTTGAAAGTTAAAAAAAAAAGGTCATTTACTTATAAATATAGTAAGATAACAATAAAGTGCCACATGCTATAATCTTAGTTGAATAACATACTCCAATAATCTATTTGTGACTTAAATAAAAGTTCCTAAAATGTAGTTAGAACAAAGATTGTGAGAAAAGATAGTTAGTACATTCATTCAATAAGTCTTCATAGAAACTTTCTATATAATCACCTTATAAGCAAGATGTCACATTTAGTTTCTCTTCCAAAAAAGAAAAAAAAATGATGGGTAAAATTTCAAATCTAGTTATTGTTATTGTTTATTACTCTACTCTAATATCATCACCATCATCATATTATTCTAATGCATATCCTCTTTCAACACAAAATAGATGGATCATTGATGAATCCACAAAGCAAAGATTCAAACTTGTTTGTGGAAATTGGGCAGGGCACCTTGAACCAATGTTACCAGAAGGACTTAACAAGATGCCCTTAAAGGATCTTGTTTCTCAATTTGTTGCTCAAAATTTCAATTGCGTTCGTCTCACCTATGCGAGTTACATGTGGACGCGTTACGAGAATAATGTCGTCGAAGACACACTTAGAGATCTGAAGATACACACAGATGTTGTTAAAGGGATTTCGAGATCAAACCCTTCTTTGTTGAAGATGACTCACATTCAAGTTTTTGATTCATTGATTAAGGAACTTGGAGATCAAAATGTGGTGGTGTTGCTTGATAATCATGTTAGCATGCCAAAATGGTGTTGCAATGATGATGATGGAAATGGGTTCTTTCATGATGAATATTTTGATCCTTTGGAATGGCTTCAAGGCCTTAGTTTAGTAGGCAAACACTATGCTGGAAATTCTGTTGTATGTAAGAAATCCAAGTTCTTTTTTTCTTTTATTATTTTTTTCTTTTTTGTGTTTAATGAGTTGTATTTTTATTTCCACATAATATATATATAGGGTATGAGACACGTTGCTGATCCTTCACTTTAATTGACAAGGGTACATTCAAAAAAGATTCATAAGGTAAATGAAGACAAAACATGATTTAAAATGTTACATATAATAATTTTTTTCAGGATTAAATTAAATGAAAACAAGATATGTCTAAAAATTTCCTAAAAGTTTATCAAATTACATTGTCTCATACCCTAAAATATTCATGAAATATTTTATCGAATGTTTCTCGTTTCTAATATCATTAATGTTTAATTCTAGCTAAACTGTTCAGGACAAAATTGAAAAAATAGTTTCGACACAAATTAAAAAATTCTGGACAGCACTAAAAAAAAATAAATTTTAAAGATATTTTTTTTTTAAAAGATCATAAATTTTAGAGGAAAAACACATACTTTACTTTACCCTATTGGCCTTTTGATTATTCAGTATGATGTTGACATATCAATTTGATCCTAGTTTTTTTTTTTTATTTTTTATTTTTTTTTAAAATAGGTGGTGGCAATGAGTTTGAGGAATGAATTACATGGTCCAAGGCAAAATAAGGGAGATTGGTACCATTACATGAGTGAAGGAGCAAAAACAATTCACAAGGCAAATCCACAAGTACTTGTGGTTGTGTCAGGTTTGAATTACAACACAGAGTTTCATTTTCTAAAGAGAAAGCCTCTCAAATTAAACATAGGAAAAAAATTGGTGTATGAGACACACTTGTATTCTTGGTCTGGTGATGGAATACTCAAACTGAAAAAAACTTGGACCGTGCAACCACTAAACAAGATTTGTGCTAATCATCTTAAAGCATTAGATACTCAAATTAGGTTCCTCACAAGTGGTAGTGATGCTGCTCCTTTGATATTTAGTGAGTTTGGATTTGATGAAAGTGGTTCAAATGAAGAAGACAATAATTTCTTGACTTGTCTTCAAACCTACTTAGTTGGGAATGACTTGGATTGGGGCTTGTGGGCATTTCAAGGTAGCTATTATGTAAGAGATAACCAAGCTCAACTTGATGAGGCTTTTGGGGTAATGGATTCCTCTTGGACTCATCTTAGATACTCAAATTTCAATGCCAAGTTCCAACTTTTGATAAGGAAGAATCAAGGTGGATTTTTTTTTAGTTGAGTAATATTAGATATATATAAAAAATTAACTACTTCAAAAAAAAAAAAAATCAGCTAACTGTTTAAAAATAACATATACATTAATGGATATATTGTGAAATTTTAAAATACTATTATTTTTTTTTGCTCTACTAAAATTGGGAGATGATTTGTAAAATAAATTTTTTGGGGGTGATTTGCATTTTTTTACTTTTAATTTCATAACACACAAATTTCTGGGGTATTATAAGTGAACTTTAGTTTTAAAGTTAAGAAATATGTTATATGAAATTATATTTTTAAGAATATTATGTTAAAAAATATCATAGCCAGGTATAAAAAAAAATTAATTTACGTATAATATTGTACACTCTGTATACATCATTTACAACACGAAAAAATATAAACTTATGTGCTGATGCTTACATTTTTTCGTGTTGTAAATGAAGTGTACGAAAGTGTACAGTGTACATGTAACATTATCCTAAAAAAAAATTGTAACTATTTCCTAAAAAAAAATTTTAATTTAAAAAAATAATCCCAAATTCCCAATAACAATTGAGGGGATATAATAATATTTTCCCATCTTACTTTTTATTCCCTTGACATATGAAAATTAAATACCTTCCTTTTTTTTAATAAGAATAAAATTTTATATTTTAGACAAATAATTATCCCTAAAAGTGTGTATATATACACACACAAAAAACCCTAATAATCTCTAACCTTATCTGCGTTAATGATGCATGTAGATCCTGCTTCTAAAGTCTCCAATGAATCTATCTTGTATTACCCTTTAAGTGGTGAATGTGTGAAAGTGAATACAAGGAATGAACTTGAAGTGAGTAGCTGTGAAACAAAAGATAGATGGATTCATGATGAAGATGGTAATGGTAACATCAATTTAGTGAAAACCATCAAGTGCCTAACTTCAAATGGTGAAGGATTTCCAGTCACACTCTCAAATGATTGTGAAAGCAAGAACAGTTCTTGGAAATTTGTATCACCTTCCAAGCTTCATTTGGCCACAACAACAAATAATAATAATAATAATAATAATAATAATAATAATAATAATAATAATAATAATAATAATAATAATAATAATAATCAAACTTCAAGGGAATACTTGTGTTTGCAAAAGGATTCAACTTCATCAACAATTTTGACCTCAAAATGTATATGCATTGAAGATGATTCTACTTGTTTGAACAATCCACAAAGTCAATGGTTCCAGCTTGTTCCCACCAATGTATGTATATGTAGTTTTAATTCATAATTATTTTAACGAATTATTTTACCTCCATACTAAAATTCAGTTATCAAATTAAATCAATCAGCCACTGAATATAAAATATATATTGAAAATAACTTAAATAATACTTATATTCATGTATAAATATTTAGTGACTAATTTGGTAGCTGAATAAATTTTTATATTTTAATGTATGTATATCTTTTTATTTGGGTTGATTTTTTAGCAATCTCTTCACAATTGTGTGATAATGGTTATTAATTAATGAATAATGTGATTATTATTTCAGGTTCTACCTTCCTCAAAAGGCTTCTTCTCCAAACCCCAAATGATGGATAGGAATCTACAGACAACATCATATGCTTCAAGACTACTATGGAAGAGTCAAAGCCTTGTAACATGGTTTGCTCAATTTGTAGGTTTATTAATCTTTTTCTTTTTATTTTAGATAACTCATAAGATAACTCAACTATGAAGATTACTACTAATCAATAGTCTTTTGCCTTATTTTTTTTTTTTCTAAAGAAATTTTTTTTTTAGCATTAGATCATCATCTTCTTCTATTCTATTTTTTTTTTTTTAATTTTACATTGTATAGCTAGCTATCCAATATAAAAGAATTAATTCACGAGTGTGACGTAGTACTGATTGTAATTTTTCTTATAAGGATAATTTATTTTTATGGGCCAGAAAATAATACACATGATGAAAAATAATGTGGCAATAATTATGGATACTTCGTATTATGTGTTTTGAATTAAACATGTTTTATTATTTGACATGTCGGCGTATTGTGTGTCGTGTCCCACATTCGTGTTCATATCTGTGATTTATAGGAGTTAATTAACTATATATTATAAACATTTTATTTCACATCTTTTCCGGTGCATATACTACAGGAGGAATATTTTTTTTTTTTGGTGTATAAAGAAAGAAAACAAAATCAAACCCTAAGAGGGTTGAAGCAAGTCTTTGACTAGACAAGGAAGAAAAGAATTCCTAGCTTGAAGCCATTCCGTATGCGGGAGACGCTGGACAGCTGCTTCTTTAGCCATAAAATCAGCAACTTGGTTGGCAGTTTTTTGAATAAGCTGAAAATGAACGGTCCAATTTCTAGATAGAATATCATCAATTTTGGAGATCAGGTCCATGCTATTGGCACCAACAGCTCTGTACGGCCATTGTACAAATCGGAATACATCAATATTATCCGTCTCACGGATTACCTCTCTATGACCATTTTCCCACGCAAGAAGAAGGCCTCGCCAAACAGCAAAAAGCTCACACCGAAGGATAGATGTTTCGATGATAGTGCCTGAGGTTCCTATCACCCAATTGCCAGACGAATCACGAATTACACAAGCAAAACCAGAGGAATTCATATTTGTAATGACGCTAGCATCACAATTCAACTTCAGTTGAAATTCTGAGGGCGGGATCCAATGGGAGAGGAGTGATTGATGAGTAATGCAATGTTGAAAATGAACAGCGTTTTGTAAATCCTTAGTTAAGGAAAGGCAAAGACCCTTAACTTTAGAGATAGACCATGGTTCAAGGTTGTTGAAAACATCGTTGTTTCTATCCCGCCAAATCCACCACACAGATGAACAAAACAAGGCTTCCCTATACTTACAATTGTGTAGAATCCAATCTTGAATAGTTTCCTGAGTATTAAAATGGAAGCCCAAGCTATCCCAAACCGCTTTAGATTTCGGGCAGTCCCGAATAGAATGTAAAACAGTTTCCATATCCATATTGCATCTCCCACAAATATCAGATGAAGCCATATTTCTTCTTGTGCGAAAAACATTAGTAGGGACAGCTTCATTTAAGCATAGCCAGAGAAAGAATTTAATTTTTTCAGGTACTTGTAATCTCCAGAGCCACAGCCAGTTGCAGTCCTCATTCCAATTCACATATTTCTTTGCCAACCAGAGATACCCATCTTTGCAAGTGTATGCCTTCGAAGAGGAGTGCTGCCAGAACCAGCCCATCGTATCCCCAGAAGCAAGAGCTGGATTAATAGCAGAGATTCGTTGTTTAATATCATCAGCCAATGGAGTATAAAGATCTCGAAAAGACCAAGATCGATATTTTCAAATATTATTGATGCTAAGTTCCGTGTCTGTGATATGAATGTAAGGGACAAGGGTCCCAAGAGTACCATCTGGCATCCAAGAGCTGAACCAAAGGGATTGGTCTAGATTTCCAATATTCCAAAAAAATCCATCTCGA
>JASCZI010242021.1:6633-17233 GCA_036250425.1 Stylosanthes scabra | reverse complement strand
CTGCTGCTAAACGTGTAGAGGAGGTTTATAATAGCATAAATGAAAATAAGATGGAGGGCAAAGTTGAAGAACAATTTACTGGTTTGTATCTCAACAATTTCAATGTAAATTGTTATGTTTCTGCAATTGTGATCCATTGTTAGAGCATATCAAGCCTTACTTTGTCTGATGCTACATATTTCAGCTCTAAATTTACGGTGCATTGAACGTCTGTATGGTGACCATGGTCTCGATGTGATAGACATTTTGCGTAAAAATCCAACTCATGCTCTACCGGTAATATTGACTCGACTTAAGCAGAAACAAGAGGAGTGGAGTAAGTGCCGAGCAGATTTCAATAAAGTTTGGGCAGAAATTTATGCTAAGAATCACTACAAATCACTTGATCATCGTAGCTTCTATTTCAAGCAACAAGATTCAAAGAACTTGCACTCGAAATGTAAGTTGAACTTAAATCAAAATGGTTGAATTGTTATGTTGTAAGGGCTAAGTCTCAACAGACCTTTGCTTCCTACAAAAACTCAAGCTATATGAAAAGTATTGAACATCATTGCTAGATTTTGTAGTATCATCTTTTTAATGTGTTCAAATTATTTATGCTGAATAATATACAGGTTTCGTGACTGAGATTAAAGAAATTAAAGAGAAGCAGCAGAAAGAGGATGATATTCTTCAGTCCATTGCTGCTGGAAGTAAACAGCCTTTAACTCCACATCTGGAGTTTGAATATCCTGATGCTGGGATTCATGAAGACCTGTATAAACTTATTCGGTATTCATGTGAGGAGATTTACTCTAGTAGGGAGTTGATGAATAAAACTATGAGGCTCTGGTGTACCTTTTTGGAACCGATGCTTGGTGTTCCTTCCCGATCACATGGGACAGAGAAGGTGGAAGACAGGAAAGCAGGGCCTAATGTTGGCAATTCAAATGCGGGCAATGGAAGTCCTCATGGAGATTCCATTTCAATAAATTCAAGGTTACCAAAATCTGATAAGAATGAAGCGGATGGTAGAGTACCTGATGTAAAGAATGTTCACCGGACTAGTGCTGCAGCTAATGATAAAGACAATGGATCGGTTGGTGGTGAAAATGTCTGTAGAGATGAACCACAACTGGATAAAGGGCAGACAAATATCGAGTCCACTGATAAAGTCTCTGGGATTAATAAGCAATCTTCTGCTGATGAACAAGGAGCTAAAATCAATGCATCAGTTTCAGTTAGAGAAGAAAAATCAGAAGATAATCCGAGCAGGAACAATGTAGAATCGGCTCCAGGTCTGTTTACTGCTGTGAATAATTTCTCATGCTTTAGGTTTTTCCAATTTATGTTTTTTCTCAGTTTAGTTCTTTTTTATTTGTGTTTGATAACTTGATTTCTTTGTTATTAAAAATACTATCTTTTCTCTATATTAAAAGGCACTATCACTACACCTCAACCTACGGATGCCAACGAATCTGCACCTAAGTCTAAGGAAGTCAATGCTACTGTGGTAGAGGTGAGGGCACTCAATTGTGGCAAATTTCAAGCTCTACTTAATTTTGTTCTGACTTTCTTCTAAAGCAAGTGCTGTTTTTAATCGACTCTGCTATGTTTCTCTTCCTATCATTGTCTCAGGGGTCTGGTGTTACAGCTCCTGTTACAGCGGCTGATGGGGTACCACCTGAGAGCAGTAAAGTTAGAAGCCATGAAGAATCTGCTGAGCCTTGTAAATTTGAAAAGGAAGAGGGTGAGTTATCACCTAATGGTGATTCGGAGGAGGATAACTTCGTTGCTTATGGAGATTCAAATGTGCAGTCAGTGTCTAAGTCAAAGCACAATATTGAGAGAAGTAAATATCAGTCCAGAAATGGAGAGGATGAGTCCTGCCCAGAGGCTGGAGGTAATGCTAGCATTTTGTGTTTCTCATTTAACTTTATGGAGACAAGACACATACTATTATTATTATTATTATTATTATTATTATTATTATTATTATTTCCTTATTTGATTAAGATTCTCCCATTATTATGAATACGTAGGGTCTTATCTCGTGTAGAATACAACATGATGGTCATAGTATTATTTCATGTATCCTATATCTCTTTTTCTTCTCATTCTCTGTATCCCACATTCTCAGCCGGGGATGCAGATGCAGATGCAGATGATGAGGACAGTGAAAATGCGTCTGAAGCTGGTGAAGATGTCTCAGGCAGTGAATCTGCTGGTGATGAATGCTTCCGGGAAGACCATGAGGATGAGGAAGATATGGAGCATGATGATGTTGATGGTAAGGCTGAGAGTGAAGGTGAAGCTGAGGGTACATGTGATGCACAATCGGCTGGAGGAGATGGTTCATCTCAACCACATTCGGAAAGGTTTCTTTCGTCTGTGAAACCTCTGACAAAGCATGTATCAGCAGTGTCATATGTTGAAGACATGAAGGATTCAAGGGTCTTTTACGGAAACGATGATTTCTATACACTTTTTAGGCTTCATCAAGTAAGGACCATGATCTTAATAATTGGTTTGCTGTTGAACTGTGTTCCCCAGTATTTGATTCATTACCTCATTTTGAACTTGCAGATTCTTTATGAAAGGATCTTATCTGCAAAAACCAATGCCATGAGTTCAGAAATGAAATGGAAAGCCAAGGATGCCAGCACCCCAGATCCTTATTCGAAGTATGTTTTTGCAATATATACTCCCCTCCGTTTCTCTTTCTCCTCTCTCTTCTTTCCCTTCCCTTTCTTCTGTTTTGCTGTTCTCCCATGAATGCTGAGTGGTGTTTTGGATCCATTGTTGTATGCTTTCAGATTTATGGATGCATTGTACAGCCTGCTTGATGGATCTTCTGAGAATGCAAAGTTTGAAGATGAATGCCGAGCACTTATTGGGAACCAGTCATATGTGTTATTCACATTGGACAAATTGATATACAAACTGGTTAGACATGTAAGTTCGTTTAATTATCTGTATTAATTTTAATCATTACAACTTTTTCTGGGTTTGTTTAAAGGTTCTAATTCTTTTTTATTTTATTCTATTTTTGTATTGCAGCTTCAAAATGTTGCAACAGATGATATGGCCAATAAGCTTCTCCAATTGTACGAGTACGAAAAGTCCCGGAAACCTGGGAAACTAAACGATTCAGTATATCATGCAAATGCACATGTCATCCTTAACGAGGACAATATATATAGATTGCAATGTGTAGGTTTTATTGAACCATTTCCTTCACCTAAAACTAAAATTTCCATAAGGAAACACACGTAGTTATTGTTATCTCTGGGTAACAATTTTCTCTGACCTTATTGCAGTCCTCAACACCCTCTCGGTTATCCATCCAGCTTATGGACAACATGAATGAAAAGCCTGAGATGTTTGCTGTTTCTATTGATCCAAATTTTTCTTTCTATCTTCACAATGAATTTCTCTCTGTCCTTCCTGCTAAAAAGGAACCGCATGGCATTTTACTTCAAAGGTACAGGTCCTGCAATGGTTTTGCTACATTTCTGTTAATGAAAGTTGAGAGTCTTTGTTCTGTGTGTGCGTTTTCTCTTAGCTACATGAGTATATTGCCCATCAATGTCAAATGCTGTATCAGTTTCTTTTTTTTGTTGTTTCTATGCAGAAACAAACGGAAGTATGGGGACTCTGATGAGCTCTCTGGAATAACCTCCGCCATGGAAGGTGTCAAACTAATTAATGGATTGGAATGTAAGATAGCTTGCAGCTCGTCCAAGGTATGCTGCTATTTCATCTGTTTAGGATTTAACTGCTTGTGTAGACTAGCCCTCTGTTTTTCTTTTAGTAAGGAATTTAAACTTCATTTGGGGTTGGGGTTGTGGAAATTGATAAAATGTAGCCTACTCGTTCTGTGGCTGTATCACAACATAAAATGATATTCCACCTTAAACAAAAATCCCAAAAGAAAGTCTCTAGTAATAAACATGATGAAGAACAGGAAGCATAGAAACTGACGCATTGATTATCTATTTGGTTTCGAAAATAAATAATTAATGCATACCCTTTCATTTCTGAACATAACTAAGATATTTATTGCATCATCTTATTTACATATGAACTGCGGTGCCATGTATGCAATCGTGGCATAGTGGAGTGGAGAGCTTGCTAAGAGCCAGATACATCTTAGTGCAGATTGTTTTTTGTCATTGTGTTTTGCTGCCACTGTTGTGTCATTTTGCAACCGCGTTAGTGGCCTATGACGCTATTCTGGCTCAAGGATGAAAAACTCGTGGCTTCCTAGCCCTATCCTCTCCAAAATCATGTCCCTCCATTGGCACCTTGAAGACTACATCCAATTTAGAACCAAATTCCACCTTTGAAAAAATCTAGAAAAAAATCTAGAAAGAAGGCTCTAGTAAATAGAACACGGTGTAAAGGTGAAAAGGAGGACCGGAGGAGGCATATACATTGAACTGTTTATTATATATGGTTGCAAAATGAGTACCCTCATTCCTTTTCAAATCATTATTAAGATATTAATTCTGTCATTTTATTTAGGATGAAATACATTGACCTCCCCCATACTTTACCAATCACGGAGCTATAGTGTGCGATTGCAGCAGAGCAGAGTGTAGTGGAGGTAGGGTGTGAGCGACCATATGGATTGGATTAGTTTTTTGTAGCAGCGTTTTGCAAATGTGATGTAGTAGCCATTTTTGGCTACTATTCTGACTTGAGGCGGAAATACCCAATCCATTGTCCACATAAATTTCTTTTCTATCTGATCATGTCCCTCCTCTTTGGTCAGAACCATTGAAGAAACAAAGACAACTAACAACAACGTCATCTTCATTTACCAGGGTTCAGTTGCAATGCAACTAATAGTCTCATTAGGTTTTTTCTCTGTAAAGCTCATGGGTTTTTTCCCCGCTTTTTCATTTTTTTATTCTTTTGGTAGATTTTATTATTTTTGGCGGAACATTATAGTTTATTTTCCTCCCTTAAATTCCCTTTTTGGGTACCACGATTTTTTCATTATTTATTGGTTTGGTATGATGTAAGTAACATTATTATTTGAAGAAATAAAACATACATTTTCTTAGGCTCTTCCACAGAAGACATTTGATTGATGACTATTTCCTTTTTTCTTTCCCTTTTATGTAATGTGTTATGATTTTTTATATGAATTGGATATAATTTGTTTTAAAACATGTATTTCTATGCAGTATAATTGCATAGTTTTTCCATGATTTTTAAGAACACTCGCCACCCCTCTATTTGCAGAGTTGTTGCCAAAGGTCTTTAAGGTGTCATAGAGGGTAGGTAAATTTAAAATGATGCAGGGTATGAGTATAAGAACAGTATATGTTAAAAAATATTAAGTATTCAAATTATTCGAAACAAATTATAAAGCATCTTGATATTCTGTTACTGTTTTTCTGGGGTTTTTTTGTTGCTCAACTGTCAACAACAAATAGATTATGTCGTTTATTTCACAATTCAGAGTGTGTTTTTTACACTGACTAACAATTTACTTTTTTTTGATAGATTCCTCGTTGAAACTTAGGACAATTTTTAAATTTGGGGTGTTATTAGATGTACCAAGGACTTCACTTTTAGATGCTTATGTTTTAACATACTTTTTTCTTTCAAGTTTTCTAACATAAACTGGTATAAATCAGAATTGTAAGTGTTGAAATATGAACAGAGATAGAGAGAGAGAGAAACTATGTAGAAGAGAAAATTAGCAAGGTGCCTGAGGCAAAGTGAAGTGCCAAAATTATAGAGCAGAAATTGGAAGGGGAAAAAAAGAGAAGAAACTGAATCAAAACTAGACAAATATATTCCAAGTGTTGAGTTCAATAGAGTATATGGAGTGTGAATTCAGCAAGCAACGCAGCAAGGTGTGAACTCAAACATAGAAGTGAAATTTGGTTAAGACTGTATAGCTATTGTAAGAGATGAAGTGTTGAGCAGCAAAGGGTGAATGTGAAGAAAAGCTTAGTGTGGCTAAGATGAGGGTATTTTGACGGACGAGTGTCATACTTGAATAGATAAAATGTGGATCGAAAACATGAGATATAAAGTCAGTAGACGCCTATTGCTTGAAGAAGATGGTATTTCGCCTTAGGTAGTTTGGACATTTTGGACAAAAAATGCATCTGGTCAGGAGAGTAGACCAGATTATGACGGATAGCATAGGGGCAGAGGATGATGGTGTTAGAAGAGATCTAAAGCATAGATGGGTAGAATCTAGGTATGATTTAGTGCAAGGGTGGTGTTTGATCAATCTATACGATCCCGCTTAGTGGAGTATTGTTTTTGTTGTTGTTGGCTTCTTATTTTGAGTTCATTGGAATTACTTCATCACTTTACCAACTTTCTCACTCTAGAGGAACTTCATCGTCCACAAACATTACTTACATCTTTGACAAATCAGATTAAACTGCTCATATTGCTCCAAATCTGCATCTGAGACATTCAAATTAGCACATCAATACCCGAGATACACAAGATTGCAAAATGTCCATTATACCTCTTGGTGTCAATATGTGAATTTGACTATATTTTTCGGTATCATGAGAGGAGTGTTGTTGAGTGTCAATATTTGTTGCTAATTAAAACCTAAAATTTCAGAGGAAAAAAATACTTATTTTTAACACACAAATTGAACAACATAAAAAAAACAATAGATGGGCAGCATAATTGACATTGGATTTGTGACAAGAAAATTGAACACACAACAAAGGCAGCCGAATCATTTAATTAAACAGATGGTAGTGACAGTGATTAGTTAATTACAAATTGCACTGAAAATGTTACCCTAGGCTAACAGGTTGACCAAGCACCCTGGGACACATCTTTATTTTCCGCACTTAAACAATGGAACAGAAAATATCTGTGTGGACCCGGTCTCGTTCTTAGTCTTAGAAACAGAACCCAAACGGCTCGTGTGTTCCGATTTAGTGGCCAAGTGATGTTGGATACTTGTGCTGTGCCGTGTCGGGTGTGGTTGTTTTGAGGAGATGGTTTTTCTTGGACTGTTTTGTTGCGTTTTTGTGTGTGCAGAAGTGCCATTTTTATTTATTTTCTTATTTTGCAGAACAAAGAGGATAATTTGGAGAAATTGAATACATCTTAAACGGAGTTAAGTTCGGTTAGATTTAAAGGAAGTCAATGTAGTATGTGTAAATAGAAGGGTGACTTACACTGCGAACCTCCACGCAGGGTGCGTGGAGGTTTGCATAATTCACCCTTTTATTTTTTATTAAGGTAATTTGTTGACTTGTCTTAATTTTCTGTAAAGATTTAGCTAACAAAATATTCCGAGACGGAGAGGGTTTTTAATTTTAAATTTTTACATTCCCATATTACAAGTAAATGAATATATTAAGCATTCCACCATATCTATGGTTGTTGCATTTTAAGTTAATTTGTTGGATAAGTGTCTATTTTTTTGTTTTAATTGGAGAATGCTAGGGCCAGTACTTTTGGCTCAAATGCAAGAGAAATATAAGGGGAAAATGTTAGTCACGTAAGAATGATGTTATTTTTCACCTGTCTGAGCCTATGCGATTTGCGATTAGCGATTTAGTTCTGTTTTCTGAAACTTGTACTATCATGATTTTGGATCTTTGTTGGAGAGTGTTTATGGTGCCATGGGTACAAATCCTTTAGTTTCTTGTGGCATGATCTACCACTATGATACCCTAAGCTTGAAGCACAGAACATTGATAAGGCAATTTAATCTTCTGGTGCTGTATTTATTTCTATAGCAGAAATGTTTTTTGGCACACCAAAAGTTGGTGTCCACTTTAGACACATACCTTTCAAATCCTACGGTGGGGTAACGCGTGAGGAATGAATAGGGTCTGCTGTTCGATCTTGGTGTCTAAATCGACACTGATAATTTTTGGTGTGCAAGTAACATTTCTTTAAGGCCCGGCACACCCGTATAATATGCTTTATTTCGGTTTCTTTTCACCCAGGTCTTAGATTTTCTGGTCATGTTTTAGGACTGTTTTTCTTATTAACCAGTTTCATCTGCAGATCTCCTATGTTCTCGACACACAAGATTTCTTTTTCCGGCCGAAAAGGAGAAGGCTAGTGTCACCGGAAACCAAATCCTGTCGGCACCGTAGGGACAGACAGGAAAGATACCGCAGGTTGATGGCGACCGCTGCGCAATGACTCGGTATGACGGTATCTTCATAACATTGACTGGAACCCCATTAGGTAACAAGAAGCAGCTTCCGGAAATTGTTCTCTTGAGAATCCATTGAAACATTTGGAAGACTCACTCACACATTATACTTTAATGTTCATACAAGAGTCTTTGATGTAGCAACAAAGAAACCAGAAAAAGAACCCTAGGAATCTTGAGTTCTTCATTTTTAATTTTAGTATTTTTTTTAGTTGTCATAATGTACTTGAATTTTTCATGTGATTTGTAGGGAAAAGGGGAATGTACATGAAAGTGTACTTCTTGATTTTATGGTTATGAGGGTCTCATCATGCATGGGGTTTCACACTCCTTTGTAAATAGTTTGTTGCATAGTATATTTGTAGATTATTGTTTACCATAATGAATATTGTTCTTAATTAATTAGTTGCCAGCCCTTTATGTTGCTTCTTCCATATCATTATGTTCATATTTGCTTATCAAGTTTTAAGCAGTGTTGCCATTGGTTATATATTGTTCTTAATTAGAACATAAATTTCACACCCAAAACAAAGTCTTAGTCTTTATATATATATATATAGGGTGTGTAAATTAAAATTCAAATCTAATTTCTTGTCCATTTTGACATAAGATAATTAATTTACAATTATATATATAGAGTTAAGTCTGCAGAGAATAACATATTTTCAATATTTATATGCATATGCCCACGCCACACGCCAAAATATATAATAAGCCTTTCTTAGACATACATTGAACTTTGTACATCGTTGAATGCAATGCTCTGACTTCAAGACACTTTTGAGTCGTATAATTAATTTTTTTATTAATTTAATATTAATTATAACTTTAATTTTAATAAAAATTATATAATCATTCAATTATATTTATATATTTTTAAAATTTTTAAATAATGAATTTGAAAATTATTTTTCTATACTAATATAACAATACACAATTAGTTTATGTGTTTATATTTTTGAAATAATAGATTTAAATATTTATTATTATTTTTATTAATATGATGATAAAGGATTGGCTCTCTTTCTAAATTATTATTGTTCAATTGAGAGTATGAGTTATATAGAATCTTTACTTCCTCTCTAAGATTGGATTCAAATAACAAATAGCACTTTCTTTTTGAGGGAAGACCAAAGTGGCAAAGTTCCTTTCTTATGATGTGAGTAAGTTTAACAACGTATGATAATAAGTTGATAACAACAATCAGTAAGTTGCAATGTCTAATGTCACACTATTATTGCTTTAATATTATTAATACAGTGCTAACATAAAAAAGATAGTATTATTAGCGTGACTAAAATTTCAATATCATTAAATATGTGTCTTAAATTGATTAACTAAATTCATTTTAGTTTCCACACTAATATAAACTAATTAGCCATCAAAGTAGTTGAAAATTAAATGATATTTATTTGTTAGTTTGATATGAAATATGAGTACATGACAAAATATAAATTGAACAACATAAAATGAATAAAAAAGAATAGGGAAGAGAGAAAACAGCTATACCAAATAATTACAAATTATTAGACGCGTTCTTAACATGGAGCCAACTATATAGACTCTTATTTTAAATGTGAACAATCTAATAAAATAATAGAAAATGTTGATGTGCCCAAAAAAATATAAAAATCAAAGCACGTGCCACGTGGTCACAATGGGTATGTCTGCGTTCTAGGTACCGAAAGTGCAAAATATGTTTTTGTTTTTTTCTTTTTCTTTTTTTCTTCAACTTTTTTTTTCCATCAAAGAAAAAGAATAATTCAAAAGACACAGCTACAAGGAAAAAATCCATAAGAAAAAGAAGGTTCCTTGAACCTACTACTTTCTCAACCGATGTCTCTGAACAAGTTCTAGTTCTTACTCGGTCACATGACATCATTATCAAACCGCGTTTTCATATATATAAACTTAACTCACCCTTCTTTCTCTTTCAGCTTCTTCAATCCAAAATCTCCTCTTCTTCTTCTTCTTCTTCAGTTAGCTGCATCAACATAATTAGAAACTAGAAAGCTTATGACAGAAATGTTTCTATTTAGATCAATTTTCTGTGTTTTCTTCTTCTTCTCAACTTGCTTGCTTCTCTTTTCTACAGCCAATGCTATTCGATCTTTCAAGATCAGAGATAGCAATGGCCATGAAAATGAGGAGTTCAAAGTTGCTTCCTTTTTGCAATTTAAAGAGGCCCCAGAATACAGAAACCAGCAAAGTTGCACTGTTTTTTATGAAAGAAACAATTTGCAAGAATTGGTATGTGAACCTTCACTTGTTCATATTGCAATGACTCTTGACTTTGAATACCTTAGAGGCTCTCTGGCTGCAGTTCATTCTGTTGTGAAACACACTTCTTGCCCTGAGAATCTCTTCTTCCATTTCATCATTTCATCTGAATCTGATGGTGACTTTGCAAGTATTGTTCAATCTTCTTTTCCTTCACTGAAATTCAAG
>JASCZI010242019.1:15865-28475 GCA_036250425.1 Stylosanthes scabra | reverse complement strand
TTAGGTCTAACTAGAGATAGTCAAGCTAATTGTTATGCAACTAAAATTCTGTGGGTTAAAATTGGATTAGAACTAGTTTGGATATAGTGACATGTAATCTGATCTAAGATCACTTTTGAGACTCATAAGGATTAGAATCTGATTTATGGCTTCATCTAATTATTTGATTGATTGACTAAGAGATTAGCTTTTGATTAGGTAATTGGAAACTGAATTACTAAGAGATTAGGATTTAGTTACTCTAGATTCGTTGTGCCTTGATTTCTGAAAACCTTAGAATTGTGATTGAATGTATACATTGGCCCTCAAGGGAAAAACATCTCCAAAGCTCTTAACATCCCATTCCACTGATTAATTCTCAAGTAATATTTCTGCACTCTTTCACTCATTGTTTTCGAGTTATTCACCATCACCACTCCTTCAAAGTTTTATTCTTGATCTGCTTAATATAACTAAAAGATAGTATTGCTTGGTCCCTTATTCCTTGTGGGAACGATACCCACTTCACCGTGGTATTACTTGAACGATTCGGTGCACTTGCTGATTTTACGCATCATTCTACTGGGAGCAAATTCTTCAATTTCTTAGCTTCTCTTCATTCTCCTTTATTTAATCACTCTCAAATGGTCTTCAATCACCTAAAACTCTTAGTGAATCATCTAAAAATACAAACACAACTCAAAGAATATCAAGTTTGTTTGATTGATCAATTAATAACAATAATCCACAAAGAATGTCATGAAATTTGAGAGAAATTGAGACTAAAAACAACCTAAGATGCATACGCATCAGCTATTATGACTCTCTATCGGATTTCCCTATCCCTTTTGCATTCTTCTACTATAAGAATATGTCTTGTCTATACTAATGCTAAATATACAAATCTAAGCAATCACGTAGTTCTTTTATGTAAAATATCCTCTTTAAAAATGTTGAGTGTTGATCACCTCCACATTTTGTATTAGTTCAACCTTATTCAGTAGTATTGTAGAGCCTCGAGGTTCGTGTTCTATTATTTCTATTTTATTAACTTCCGATGCGTACTGCTTTTGTTTGTTCTATTTTCCTAAGAGCTTGTTTGGAATGCTAAGAATTAGAATTCTCTCAAGAATAGAATTCTTTTTCTTGTTTTGGAACATGAAAAAATGAATGATTTCAATTCCTTTGAGAATTCCAATTCTCATGATTTCATCATTTATAAATCAGACCAAAAGAGGTCTGATTTTCAATTCCATTCTACTAGGTGAATATATTACCATAAATACCCCTTTTTAATAATTAAAATAACAACAAATACCCCTCGTTCTTCCATCACCACCACTATCATCCTCCCTTCAAAGACCTCCGCCCCCATTGTTCTCGACAACCTCACAGCATCAAACCTATCTATCCCTGATCATTGCCAGCAATATATACTAGTATTTTTTAACACTCAAACAGTAGCCAACCTATTTTCCCTTATTAGTCACTATCCACATCAACTCATGCCAACACCACTCAAAATCAATAACTATACAGCCTTACCATTTTTCTACCAACATAGTGAGGATGAAGTGATGAACATGGAAAAAAGAGAAAAATAAAATAAAATAGAAAAAAAGAGGAGAACTAATTACTGAAAACAATATGGCAAATATTTTGGGGGTTGAAGGAGAATGTATGGTGAGGTGGGGAACTGGGGATAGAACGTGGGTATACAGTGGTGTTGAAAGGGAGAGGAAAGGGAAAAGGGAATTGAAAAGGTAAAATGAATAATAAGGTTAAAATTGTCAAAATATAAAATACAGCTTAATTCTCTTTCATATTTAATCAGTTCATTCCAAATATGGAAGTTGCTGTAAGAATTGAATTTAACTCAATTCTCTCTTGGAAAAGAATTCTTTTCTTATCTGGTTATACTTTCCAAACAAGCTCTAAATATTAATAGAATAAGAAATCAGGTCTTTACTAACTAATTTATTAACTATTGATTTTTTGTTTTAATTTTTTTTCGAACATGTATTGCTTTTTTGCAATTTTTGAAATTTAAAAAATTTGTTCCTTCTTGCCTCATGCCCTATTCTCATATTTTGGCAATTGCTTCTATGTACTTAGTCTTTTTTTCGTTAAATACATATTCTGATTTTATTCATTCTATTTATTTATTATTTTTTATTAATTGTGTGGTGTTTTTTGCAATTTTTTATTTTAATAAATATTACCCTATTCTTGTAGAGACTTGTCCCTGTAGCCTGTTTCATTGAAGCAATTGTAACTTCAGATATTACACAACAAATGTGTACATATTTCGTGAACAAATCATTAACTAGTTTATTTCGCAAAGTCCTTTGACTTGACTAAAATTCAGCCAAAAATAATGACGTAAGTTTACGTAAAGACCCTACATATTAACAACTCCACAATAGTAGTGGAACATGAACTGTGAAAACAAATAGTGAAGGCCAATAGTTCCCATATACTAAACATTGTAGGAAGACACCTGAATATACCAGACAAAACTGCAACTGGTTTATAGTTCTTAAGTATTAGCAACTCCACTACAAAAAGATGACATAAATTTAACCAATAGTTCTCAAATATTAACTACCCCTAAAAAAGTTTGGTTAGTCACATTTCAAGTGCAAAACTATCAACACGGGTGTCAAACAAATAGAAAATCATTTCCAAAAGTGAGAATGCTAATTAAAATCATAATCTGTTTCCATAAGAACATTTGGTTTAATATCCCCTGCGATCCTTGATCTAAACTGCCACATCTTCTACCTCAGCTGAACATGTTCCTTGCTGTGAGTCTAGAACTTCCGCATCATCGCCATCTCCACCATGCTCTGGGTGTGAAGTTTTACCCCGCCTTTGCCTCTACCAAAAAATAGTGCCACGAAAATAGAAAAAACTAATATACCCGAAATAAAAGTAAATGATTTTCGAAATAACAGCTTCAATGCCATCACATTAATAATGAAAACTAATATTTCCCAACCAGAGACATTGCTTTTCCGTGAGGGTCCTGGTTTCCATTGGCTTTTTCTTTGGTAGGGTTGGGACACCTTTTCCTACGATGGCCAAGCTCACCACATGTACTGCACTTTCTCCTCTTCACACCCCTGCTCCCAATAGGTTTGTTTCCACAGCCTGTTCCTTTAGTCCTTACCTTCAGCGGATCACCGACAATATCATCTCCTAAATGTTCAGCTTCTCCCCCGTCATTTAAGTCACAACCATTCTTCTTTTCAAGACGGTTGATCTCCTCAAGCATGATCTCAAAGTAGTTCTTGTAATCAGTCTCATTAGCACATGCTGCCTTGCCGAGCCTCTTACATAATTGTAAAAATGCCCCAAATATGTCCTTAAATAAACGTGTTGAATCCACTTCATTAGTGACGCTCTTGCCATCCCTTCAAGTCAGATCGGACTTCACACTCTTTGACCACCTAGGAAGCAAGATACTACTGGGAAGAACAGTCATGTTCAGATGCACCACCACAGCTAGAATGTGAATGCAGGGTAGGCCGAAAGACTCCAATCGCATGCAGCTGCACTTGAACCCGTCTCCCTCCTTAATGTGCTCAACGACCCATTTTTTTTCAGGGTTTCCATACTTTTGTGTTATGTATACATTTGAATCCTCACCATTTCTGCATTGATTTATATTTATCCTCACACTCCTCTTCAATGTTTCTCGAAAACGAATAAAAATCTCCCTCGTATACACCGAGGCTCCAGACTTCTCTAGCTCAGGTAATTCGATCTGAATAACCGGGGTTCCATAGTAGGACCTAAAATCAAGCTCATCCTCATTGTCTCGTAGAAAATCCACACATCGCTGAAAGTTAGTGACAAACTCAAGTACTCCGTACCTCCTTTCAACAAACCTACCAAGTTTGGCATGTAGAGATTCACACCTAGAAGTTGTTCGAAGACCAGCGTAGAATCTGCCCCTTATGTAAGCAGTAGCCCAAGATAATTTTTTCTCATACATGTCTTTAACCCAATCAACCTCATTCACACCGTATTCCTCTACCATTGCCTCCCATTGGTCTTCAAATTCTTCAATCTCCAAGTCGCCGAGCGAGCATGCATGTTTGAAACAGTGTATTGAACCGTGGCTTGCAAACATTTGAAGTGTCATTCCTCAAAAGATGCCAAGCACAGAGTCTATGATGAGCATTTGGGAAAACCTCTTGGATGGCCAGCTTCATTGATCGGTCACCATCAGTAATAACCGCCTTCGGAGCCTCACCGCCCATGCATTGGAGAAACTGGTTAAGCACCTACACATATGATGCTTATGACTCGGTCGACACCATTGCTGATCCAAATACACATGTCTGATTGTGATGATTCACACCAGAAAAGACTATCACGAGCAAATTATACTAGTTACGCCCATTAGCAGCATCAAATGTAACGACATCCCCGAATAAATTGTAGTCTTCCTGGCTGCGACCATCGCTCTAGAACAAGTTACAAAGTTGTTACTCGGGGCTAACCTTATATCTCCAAAACATCTTCTCGTCGGAAGCAGCACATGACTGAAAGTGCCTTAACGTGGAATTCATATCACTGTTACGTGAAGATCTTTGCCGCTTGACTGCGTTGTACATGTCTCTCTTAACGAACGGAACATAATTGAAACCACCAGCTTGTGCCACAATAGACTCGTAGATCTTCGATATTGAGATGCCAACTTGCCTCATGCTGTCCATATGTGCCATATCTACTTCAGAAATTTTCCTATGAGCAGGCAAATGGTCCACAAACCTTGCAGGAACCAATTCATGGTTATGTTCTTCAACAAATCGGGATACGTACCACCTCCCTGTATCCCCTTTCACCCTAATGCGCATCTCGGCGCCACCACCACACCTGGTTACAGCCCTATGCTTCATCTTCCGATCAGGCATCTCAAGCCACTTCTTCCTTCTAAACCCTTCCCGGTTACACGAAAAGGTGTACCGTACCACATCACCGCTTTTGTTCTTTAGCTTCCTTCTATGACGCATTGAAAATCCCTTCGCTCTACTATAGGCTTTATAAAACTGGATAGCAGTATCCGAATTCTCAAATTCCGTTTTCATAACCTCATCGAAGGTATAACCCCTAGGTTCTTGTGCAGCGTTTGCATCTGGAATAACCGTTTGACCGTCGACAACTTCTCCACGGTCTCCTCCGTCCATTGCCACATCAAGGGAACCCTCCTGCATCTATTAGTATAACTAACTCCATCAAATTGAAAAACAAAAAGAAAAAAATAACCAGCAACAATAACACAGTAATGGTAACAAAATTCTATCCATAAGCATAAACTTACTCAATCAAAATTAAAAGGAAATAAAAGGACCATCAACAATAAAAGAATAATGGTAATTACATTCCATTCCTACGCATATCTTACTCCAACAAAATGAAAAAAATTATAAGACCAGCAATAGTGACACAATAGAGGTAATTAGAATCCATCAATTAGCATAACTTATCCCATTAAAATGAAAAAAAAATCAACAACAACAAAAGTATGGTAATTACATTTCATCCATAGTCATGAATTACTCCATCGAACCGAAAAAAAATAGGACCACCAACGATAACACATGAATGGTAATTACATTTCCATCCATAAGCATAGCATACACCATCAAAATGAAATAAAAGTAAAAGACCAGCAACAATGACACAAGAATGGTAATTAACTTCAAGGCAAAGGTTTCTATCTATTGACTATGGAAATTGAATATTAGCTTGCTACTCCAATTCCTTGTTTTGTTGAAAAGTAAATTCTTTTACTTCAAGAACCCTTCCATGAAATTTTAAAATTAACAACCTTTACAAACCTATGCCACACTAAAGCGGTATTTTAGGATTGAACAAGTGAGACAGATTAACAACAATGGTAGAGTTTTTTATGTGAAATAAGAAATGAAAATGGAGGAATGGTTTTAAAATTTCAACATTAAAAAAAGTACCTAGAAGAATTTAAATTTTACAAAATAAGAGACACCATTAATTTTATAATTATTCTTGGGAAGGTTACCGATGTCCCTCTTGAAAAGCTATAAACTGTACACAATTGTAGGTGAATATGGCCTTGAAATTTATTTGTTGCAACTTGTAAAAGAGTACGTGAAGCAATCATGACTGAATGAGTGAATAGTTGAGGAAATTTTTTATGCATAGATCCTCATTTTTACTATGTCTATTCAACTGTCATTTTCCTTAATAGTTAGTTTCCAGCGACCACCAAAAAGAAAAATAATGTGTATGAAACTTGGATACTTGAACAACAATTTATAGTATGAAGCGATCACAATTTCATTTTTAACAAACACACTTTTAAAAGGACATGCCACATAATTCTTCTTCATCACACAAAGAAGCTTACTTTTTTTTTATAGAAAATGTGGTTTTATTCTCGACCTCAAAAGGGAGTGGTACAATGAGTACAAAGTTAGTACTAAATTCTGCTTCGGGATTATTAACACCAACCAAAACAATATTAGCACTAACCAAAACAGAACATCAGACTAACTAAAACAATATAATTGTAGAACTCAAATGCATTTCACCTAGTTACACCACCTATCAATAATCTATCACAACTACTAGCACTATTGTTCACCTACATTTCATTCATATGCCAAACCATATATATTCCTCATCCATTAATCATGTTTTTCCCAGTGTGACCACAACTCCTCCCTTCTCACCTTTTCAATACAATGCCTCAATGCCACATAATTCTTTTTAGTTTAAAACTCCTGTAGCATGAGCAAGTATGCAATATTCATAATTCAAATTCCTAATACCATCAGAATTGGCTCATTCAACTCCACTAAATTCCCCTTTAATAGTAACCACCACTTTCTTATGACAACTTTTTGTACTTGTATACGCCTTTTTCAAAATACACAACATTCCCATTAGTAGTAAACAATATACCACACCCTCTAAGTTTCAAATGACTTCAGGTGATAAACCAAATTTCGATGGGTTATTTCATATCATTAATTGACTAATTATCAACCTCTCACCACTTAAATACTAGCGAAATAGGTTTGTTTGCGTTTAATTGCTCCTTAGGGCTTAAATTGTGAAAACATTCATTTTTGGCCATAATTTGCTATATATTCACTTACTTACTTAATTTTCATTCCATTCGGTACCTTGATGTGTCTGTTCAAGTGTTTCAGGCCTAGATAGGTTGGAATTGGATTGGAAGTGGCCAAGGAATGTAAAAGGAGCAAAAATGAAAACATAAGAAAATGAGCTATAGTCATCGGATTGGAGAAAAATTAGACTCTTTGGAAAGAGGAATTCAATACCTACAAAGGTCACTAATTTGGGCATAACTTGAGCTACAATCTTGACCTCTTGTCACTAATTTGGGCATAACTTGAGCTACAAAGGTCCAAATGACTTGGTTCCAACGCCATTCAAAAGCTAACATCCAGAGCTTCGCAACGATATATAATAGTCGTATATGGGTACGCATATGGACTCGATGCGTATGCACCCAAGTAGGAGTAGCGTGCAAGACACATTTTGTCACCTATGCGTACGCATAGGAAACAGATGCGTGCGTATCTGAGCGTGGACAACAAGAAAAATGAAGGCCAAAAAGGAAATTTCAAGCCAAGTGGAGATTTATAAATAGAGGGGATGCTACCCCATTCCCCACACCTCTTCTTGAGCCCCTTTTTGAGGGTTCTAAAGTCTTGAATAATTTTTTAGAGTTTTTGGGGGAACTTATGTTCTCCCATGTTTTCTCTTAGTTAAATCATTTTAGTTCGTAGGATTTTCGTTTTCTTATAGCCACACCAGCCAAACATTTTACTGCTTTTATTATCTGTTTACTTTATTGTTACTCTATCGGATTTTCAACTTTAATTTTAATCATTGGGATAACTATGATTTTGGTCATAAAAGTTTAATTGAAAAATCAATTTAGTCATAAACGTATTTTAGGTAAAAAATTAGTCACAAACGTTGTAATTTTTTTCAAAATCGTATGGATTGACATTTTTGCCCCTCTCCCCTATTATGTATCACTAATTTACCTGAACCAACTTCTTCTTCTTTGTTTCAAACCGGTCGGTTCACTAGAAACCGAACCGGGTCAATTTAATAATAATAATAATAATAATAATAATAATAATAATGGTTCTTCATCGGAGCTTATATCGAACACAGGTTTTGAACCTTCACCTTCCATGCTAACATTTAAGAGAATAAAGAATCAAACTTTTTTTACATTTTCGTTTAACCCCCCAAAGAAAAGGACTTTGGTTGCATGAAAACTTTATAAAGATCAAAACTTTAGACAAACCTTGAAATGGGGTTTTAGAAAAATGTTTACTTGCAGAGAGAGAGAGAGGGGGGTTTGAAGGTTGTGAAGAAATGAAAAAGTGCAAAAGGTTTTAAATGAAGTTGGCGGTTACCTAATTGAGTGGTGTGAATGAGAAATGGTCCAAATTTTTTTTTCTTTTTCCCCCTTTTTTGGGTTATGTGGTCTTTTTCTTGTTGTAGTTACAGTGTTACAAAACCCCTTTGGTTAATTTCTTGTTTTTTACTCTTTTGTTTTTGGTTAATTTATTTATGTTTTTGGTGACATTTCTTTCTGTTGGTGCTGCCTCCATCTTCCACCAACCGTCCCTTCTTCCATCGCTCCTCCTTCCATCTTCAGCTGCAATATTCCATTTCTAATTTTCTATCTGCTCTTTCTTCCTTGCAACAATTGAGAAGGGAGTGAGGTGAGGGAGGTTAATAAATCCCGCCATAATCTAGTGAGACATAAATTAGGATCATTCAACTTCAGACTCAATTGATTGGTAGTTTGCTGAAAAGTGAAGAGCAAAATCTCATAAGTGTGAAGTTAGAAATGGAGGGTTCTCCTTTGCAAGGTGGATCCGATAGAGATAATAACTTCAGACTCAAGGTTTGATTGGTGGATTGATGGTGTTGATTGTGGTGATGGTGGTGATGGTGGATTGATGGTGGTGATGGTTTACTTTTTTAAAAACCGGTTTACCGGTCCAAATTCTTAAACCTGGTCTATTTTTAAAAGCAGGGGACTAAATCGTAAATTAATCCATTTTGAAAAAAATTATAACGTTTGTGACCAATCTTTGACCTAAAATATGTTTGTGACTAAATTGATTTTTCAGTTAAACCTTTATGACCAAAATCATAGTTATCCCTTAATCATTTCACTTTAATGTTACTCTGCCGATTTTAAACTTCCATTTTTACCGTTTTACTGCCATTACTCCGTCTGTTTATTTTCCTACAAACTGCGATTTTATATACTGTGATGCTGCCCAATTTATTTTCTGCAATTATGATTTCCGTCCGTAGCGAGTAGAGTCTCATAGTGTCTCGGCTGTGGGGTAAAATGTGCAAATGACCTTAGCTGCGAGTCCCCCATAGGATTGGATGGGGAGGAATGTGGTTAAGTCCGTTACTGCTATTCGTACGCCCCTGCTAGCAAGGGTGAGGGCCCTGCGACACGGATTCACCACGGTGATCATGGGTATTCGAGCAGTGAGCCCGATGACAGCAGGTTCCACGAGTTCTTTCAACATCGAGTTGTTGACTGCAGACTCCACCGCCATACCTACACCGCTAGTGAGTTTACTCCAGTAACGTGGATTTACTCGAATCCATCGTGGGATCAGTACCTCACAGTTGGTATGCCAAGAATATGTAGAGGATTAACTTCTCCACTCTACCCTGGGTGGTATGTTCCTCCTAGGTGACGGCTCATCCGACCTGGCACATAGCAGTGATCATAGGGATGCACAGTATTTCAACCCGTGGTCGGGGCACTCTTTTATCATTATTGTCATTTACCTCCTTTTAAACTGCGCTCTGTTTTCAAACCAACAAATCAATTCAAATGCAACGGAACCCCAATCAAAAGTAAACATCTCGTTGCTGCTTCCTAGGGAGAACGACCCGAGTCCCGTACTCGGTAAGTTAAACTTGGTTACACCCCTGTGACACATTTTCTAAACGGTGATAGGGCAAAGGAAAAGGCTTTCAACGATAGCCCCATCCTGAGCCTTGTCACGTTTTTGGCGCCGTTGCCGGGGAGGCAGAAGTGTGTGTTTGTTTTTGATTGATTGTAAATAGTATTTTCGTTTGATAAAAAAACAAAACAAAAAAAAGTAGTCGTTGTCTTTTTTGCTTTATTTGTACTGGGCATTTTCTGAGTGGAACATGCAATGTCACTATCATCAAAGTTCACCAAAAGCTCGAGTAAGCAAGTGATTGAGTCATATTACTCGTGTAACCAAGGATACACTCCATGGAATCTTACATCCTATCAACCCCATGATCTTGGATACGACGCATACCAATCCAATGGATTTGGTGATGCATATTATGGATATGAAGATCCTTCACCACCATACCCGCCTTCTCAAAATGGAATCGAAGAAGTATTTCAGATGTTATGTCAAGAAATGAAAGAGACTTGGGAAATCCAAAAACAAATCGACGATCAAGTAAATACCGTATACTCGATTGTAATTCATTTGATGACCCAATTCGCAAAAAGTAAACTTAACAGCTCCTCAATCGCCTCCCAACCTTCAAACTCCGAAGACCGCCCCTCTAAATCACTGTCAAATCCATGGGGATGCATCCTACTTTGTCTCTATGAAAAGGAAGAGAGGACACACTTTCTCAACCACGGTCCAATAAATGGAGAAGCATTCCTACTCTATACACCCACCAAGAAGGAAAGGAGGACGCACAACTTTCTAAACCACTGTCAAATCAATGGAGAAGCATTCCTACTTTGTTTCTTTGCGTCAACCAAAAAGAAAGAGAGGATGCACTGCTACATGAAGAGGATGTTGAAAGCATCGAGCAAGAAGGGATGCATGAGTGCCTAGAAGAGGTTGAAGAGGAAAATGAATATCAAGAGGCGGAAGATGTCGATCAAGAAGTGGAAGACAAGGACAAGGAGCAAAAGGGGATAAAGATTGTTCATTTCGCTTCATTTGAAGCAACCCCTCCCAAGTTACCATTTGAATTGCACTCAAGTGGGTAAATCCTTATGATATGAATTGTCTTGGCCCACAACACTTTGGTTTGTTTGAAACGAATGGTCAACTTAAAGCTCTTTGTGGGGGGTTGAACAAAAAGAAAATGGACTCCATGGAGTTAAATGAATCAAAGTTCAAAGCATGTAGTGGACTCCTTCACAAGCTTCACAACAATATAGCCAAGACTGGGTGGGCTAACCGAGTTTAGGATCCTGGAAAAAAGCTTCATGAATCATCACTTTTGGGAGGTCACTCCTTGCATTGGAGCTTTTAGAGGCTTGAATCCCCTAGGGCCTACAAAGTTCAAACATTGGTGGGGATTCAAGGATGAGTTCAAGCACAAGCCTCCATGACAAGATCTTCCCAATGTCCAACTTGAAGGACAATAAACAAAAGTGCTAGGTGGGAGACACCCCACCATGGTAACACCTTCCTATCCCTATTCTTTTATTGTTTAAAATTAGGATTAGGCTAGAATATTAGGATTAGATGACCCTTGTTGTGATATTTGTTGATCATTGTTGAATAGTTGATGGTTTTTGCGCCCAATTTCATGAGATTGGGATTAGAACACTTGATTATTCATTAAATTCATAAAAACTGCACGTCAAGTGTTCGATGACATTCCTCAATGGAATTTTAATTTTGCTTTTGATCCAATTCTTGCCTAAGTTGATGCTCTTAAAGTGGGATCAAAACCATGTTAATTTAACCATTGAAAGTTTAATACATTGTTAGTATGCATGAAGTTGATTCATGATTTATGCTTGTGCTTAGTTGATATTTACCTAACAATTGTGCTAAGTGGTGCTTGACTTTTTTGCTCAATATTCATTGATATGCATGCTTGGTCACCATCTATGATATGTTATTGTTGATTCCATTACACCATGATTAAAGAAACACCAAGCTAGATGCAATTCGTTGGTTTAACTAACAAGGTTATATTGTTTGTCTTTCTTGAATTGCTTGAACCTTATTAGTGTCGCATGCTTGGTAGTTTCTCTATGATCATCAATCATATAATTCACATTCTGTTTAGTTTGTCTGTTGGTTTACCGTTGACACGCCCGCTTGGGTGGGGATGCTTTTGTCGTTATAGTTGAAAGCACCTCTTCCTTCATGGGCTGCGTCGGTACGTTTTAAAAGAGGTGTCATAGGGGTGCAACCAAATACCGAGTATGGGACTCGGGTCGTTCTGCTTAGGATGCAAAAGGGAAAGTTTATTTTTGATTGGGGTTTGGTTGCAGTTGAGATTGTTTGAAAACCGTTTGCAGTTTTAAAGCAGTTGAAAGCAGTAATTAACAATAATAATAAAAGAGTATTGATAAGAGTCGTCCTAGGCGTTGCAAACAAGATTAGTTCGGGGTTTCCTTGCGTTTGTGAGAACGAGAGAGAAAGATCGTCGTAGCGGAACCCAAACAAGTTATGAATGCGAGCGAAGAACGGTCTTGTCAACAAAAGAGTGTCACAAGAGCTTGCAACCACGTTAAAAATACCGAGTACGGGACTCGAGTCGTTTTCCCAACGAGTTAACGCATGGGCCGACTTTGGTTGTCAAG
>JASCZI010242018.1:11605-41629 GCA_036250425.1 Stylosanthes scabra | reverse complement strand
TATATATATATATATATATATATATATATATATATATATATATATATATAGATATCACATATACATATATAATAATAATTACATTGATGTGTATATTATTTGTTAATAGCTTTGACGACGAGAACGCCGAGAAGTTGCGAATGGCAATAAAGGGGGTTGGCAATGATATGAATAAGGAATTTAACTTTGATCCCAAGAGTATTGATTGGAAGGACTACTTGATGAATATTCATATTCCAGGACTAATTAAGTACACCATGCGACCTAATATATAATAATTTTAACTAGAAAACCTGATGTCCCGTGTCTCTCTGTTGAGAATTATTGTCAAATTGGGATCCCAAAATATGTGTATTTTCAATCAGTTTCTATTATACTGCGTCGTTTTAAATTGTTGGCCGCCCTTATGTATGGGTTTATCTGTGTGTGTTTGTAATACAAAGAAAATACAAGAATAAAAAATGAATTGGTTCTCAATTCTAATCCAATCTTTTTCATTACTTGGAATTAAAGCAGATAAACAAAATAGAAAGTTGAATTAAGAATGGGTTAATTCATTAAAAGTTAAAATTTCATCACGTGAAATTCTACTTATAAAAATGGCATTCTTCTTTTAACATGTTTTAAGAGTAAATTGACAAAAATACACACAAAAAATTTTATGGTAAAAAAAAGTATACATGAAAGATTCAAAATAACAATTATACCCAAAAAATAGTTAACTAGTAAATGGACAAAAGTCACATGATATGTGTACTTTTATGGCTTTGAAATTTTTATGTGTAATTTTGTTCATCTCAAAATTTTTAATGTGTACTTTTATCTATTTACACACAGTAATAATGACCTTACTACTTTAGTAGTTCTATTGGCAAATTATTAACAGACACTTTACGGTCTCCCCAAACTCTTTATGTCTATTAACCTTTTTTTTTTATTATTAAAACCCTAATAAGTGCTTCAGAAACTCTGTAGAGAACAAATAATTTTTTTTATAAATTTAACTACCAAATAGGTCCACGAATTATTTATACTACAGATAGGTTCTTTGTAAATTTTCAATCACAGAAACTTAATTGGGATATTGATAAACCCATTTCTAATAGTTTAATTTGTGCTATAAATCGGCAATTTATCAGCCCCTAACCACTTAAATATTTGCAAAACAAGCGAGTTCATAAATAATCGTTCCTTATGACTTAAAGTGCAAACACCTGCTATTTTAGCTAGATTTCTGCTATGTATTCAACCGTTTCCCATTCCGCTCGATACCTTGATTTGTTTGTTTAAGCGTTTCAGGTTTTAATAGGCTAAGTACAGAACGAAAGTGGCTAAAAAGAGCGAAAGGAACGAGGAAATCATGAAGAAAAGCTTGGAGGCCAGTTCAGCTGCATATGCGTACGCACCCATGATAATATGCGTATGCATCCACTAGACTTAGGCGTCACCTCCAAGTTGTAAAGCAGAGCCTATGCGTATGCACCAAAGGCATCTGTGTGTACACATCAGAGCCTGAACAACATCTATAAATAGAGGAGACCACACCCATTTTTAGAGAACCCTTATACACCCATTTTCTTGTAGTTGTAGTTTTAGTTCTTAAGATTTCCTTTTTGTAAGCCACACCGACCAAACATTTTATTGCTTTTCTGCTTAATTGTTATATTGTTACTCTGCCCGTTTCATTTCTGTTAATTTTAAGTACCGTTGTTCTGCCCATTTATTTTCTACTATTTTACTATTATGTCTTGCTGTTATGCTGCCTATTTTATTTCTGCCATTATGATTACTGTTAGTAGTGAGTAGTGATCTCGTGTCTTGGCCATGGGTTGAAGTGTGCGGATGATCTTAGCTACCAGTCCCTAAAGGCAACGGACGGGAGGAACGGGGTTAGTTCCGATGCCGTTAACTCTACATCCCTGCCAATAACGGGAAGTCCTTAATGACGTAGACTTGATGGGTTATTCGAGTTCGCCGAATACCAAGGACTTACGTTATTGAGTATACCCAACCCAAGACCTTCGGATAGGGGCTAATTCTACCACTCGACCATTTGACAATAGTGGCTAGTTTCCTTTAAGTGACAGTCCATCCAAACTGGGATTGGTAGCGATCATAGGGACGCACAATACTTCGATCCATGGCCGAACGCTCTTTTATCATTCCTGCAATCTTATTTTATCTGCTCTCTGTTCTCACAACTCAAAATACAACCCAAACATTTTCTCAACCGAAAGCAAACCTTTGTTTTCAGTTCATAGGGAGAACGACCCGAGTCTTGTAATCGGTATTTTTTAACTGGTTGCATCCTATGACACACCCTTTTCAACTGAATTTTGATGGTGAACTGGTTCGGAGCTATCTGCAACGGAATACCACTTTTTCTGAACTGGTCTCGGGACCGCCGCATCAAATTTTTGGCGCCGTTTCTGGGAACTAAAAAATGAGCGTCTATTGTTTGTTATTTGTGAATATGTAGATATTGTAAATATGGTAGATTTCTGAATTCCTAGTTTAGCTCGTTTTTCTTTTCCATTTTTTTGGATTGTTCTTTGAATGCTAAGGTCAATTTTGAATCCTGACTTGTTGTTATTTGATCCTGAAATTGAAAGAACCTTGTGGCGTGCAAGACAAGTCATGCGTAAACTTGAGTTTGAGAGCAGTTTATATTCTCAAACCGAAAACCTCTGCATATTCCTTGGACCCTGATTTTGAGTTTGAACTTTCCACTTCTTCTTACTCAGGTACATCCACCATGGGAGATGTTCCAAGACTCACATTGAAATAGCTTGGCAGTGCAAGTACTGCAACGGAAAATCAGCCAACCAAGTATCCCGAGTTGAATGCCAACTTTGAACTCAAATCTGGCCTCATCAATCTGCTTCCTCGATTCCACAGATTTCCAGGGGAAGATCCTATTAAGCATCTTAAGGACTTCGAAGTAATCTGCGCTACCACCAGAAAGACCGGTGGTGATGAGGACGCAGTCAAAGCTTTCGCTTCCCCGTTCTCCTTAAAGGGAAAAGCGAAAGACTGGTACCACACTCTGCCAAATGAAGTCACTGCCGACTGGGCGTTGTTTAGAAAAAGGTTCTTAGAGAAGTACTTTCCACCATCAAGAACCAATGCTATCTGGAAGGAGATCTCAGGGATTACACAAATCCATGGGAAAACTTTGCATGAGTACTATGAAAGATTTCAGAAGCTGTTATCCTCATGCCCCCATCACTCCATTTCGGATTTTCTCCTCATCAATTACTTCTACGAAGGATTGACACCGACTGACAAGGCAATGATTGATGCGTCAAGCGGTGGAGCACTTATGAACAAGACGCCAGAAGAAGCGTGAGAACTAATTGAGACAGTGGCTGATGCTAATCAACATTTCAAAACAAGAGCCACTAACAAGGGTGTTCACGAAGTAGCTCCGTTCAAATCAACCATTCTTGCTAAATCCTTGGTCGACATTGCCTCTATGTTGAAGGGGATCAAAGAAGGACAACAGCCAATCCCAACAATCTTGAAGCGTCAACCTGATGCTCCCCAACAAACTCCAGTAAAGCATTGCGGGATTTGCTCTTGCAACTTACATCACACAGATGAATGCCCCCACCTGCAAGAAGACAACACTGTGGCATCAACTCATAACTTCTTCAAAGTCACCACGATACCACCCTATAACAAGCAGTATTATACTCAAGGGTGGCGGGACAATCGGCCCACTCGTTGGAGCCCTCCTCAACAACAACAAAATCAAAACTGACAGCAACATACTTACAGTCAGCCTCAGAATCAACAGAATCAAAGGTATCAACCACCGCATCTTCGTCCCAATCCTCCTATGAATCCTCCACCATCCAGTTATGATGAGACTCTGCATACCTATCAACAAGAAAGTAGAGAACTGAGGGAAGCACACAAAAGGACAGAAGCTCGCCTGAATGACCTAACTGAGCTTCTGCACAATTTTGCCAATCAAATGGCAGTCAACAATCAACCACCCTCTAGTTCGAGTCCCTTGGCATCTCAACCTCTCCCTAACTCGAATGGAGGGATCAAAGTGGTACAAACAACAAGTGACAAGGACGCAACGATAGATGAGGAAGAAGATGACAAAGAAGAGGAAGAAGAGGAAGATGATGACTGGCTGTATGATCTATTAGCTAAGTTGGTAGGAGTATATTCGGACAACGAGGACGAGTATGAAGATGTTGAGGAAGAAGAAACGACTGAAGAAGACGAAGAGGAATAAATGATTGAGATTACAAAAGAGGCCACTAAAAAAGAAGAAAGCAGCCGGGATAAGGAAGACAAATTTTTCATTGCCACCGTTTATAGAGGAAATGAAGAAAATCCAGAAGACCTTCCTGAAAAGTGTGCTGATCCTGGTCCATGTTTTGTAACTTGTAAGGTCGAAAAGATATACGTCCCGGATTGTCTGTGTGATCCTGGAGCATGTGCCAGTGTAATGCCACTGGAATTGTATAAAGTGTTGGATTTGGGACCGTTGAAAAGAACCACCAACACTTTTCATCTGGCTGATACAAGTACGATGTCCATGGTAGGTATAGCTGAGGATGTCATCGTTAAAGAAGGACAATTATCTATCCTTACTGATTTGCATGTCATCAGAACCCCTAGAAATAACAATGGGAGCAATCCCCAAGTACTTTTGGGAAGACCATTTCTGAAGACCGTTGGTTTTAAGTTCAACTTCTACGATGAAACTTTCTCTCTTGAAGTGGGAAATGTTATAGAGATATTTTAGTCAATGCGGCCGCCAATATCTCAAGAAGAAAGTGATGAGGAATCAGTGATGACAGCCAAGACAAAAGAAGCAGAAAATAGGGTAGTCACTCCCAAGCTAAAGAAGAAGCAAGCAAAAGAAAGGGGATACCAAGGCAGTGAAGAAGAGAAGAAGTTAGAAAGAGAAAGGGAAGAAAGGAAGGCAGAATTAAATTGCAAAGATTTCAAGGATTTGGTCGGAAAGCTGAAGAAGATCAAGAGTGCAATTGTCAAGGATGGTGGCATTTGAGTCCACTTGGTCGAGGATAACTCAAAGTGGAAGTAGCGCCGGCGCTTCACGTCCAACTTAAGGACGTTAAACAAAAGTGCTAGGTGGGAGACAACCCATCGTGGTAACGATTTCTGACCCCTGACCTTATTTAAATTATGCACGTTTGCTTGATTAATTTAACTTTAACTGTTAAAGGCGTGATCAAAAAAGATTAGGTTCTCTGTTAATAGCAAAAAAAAAAAAGGTGTGCGTACGCACCCTAGACCTTGGTGCGTACACAGTACACACCCACCATCTAACACAAAAACTGAAACGACGCCCTTGTGCGTACGCACCAGCGTCGCAGCAACACGCACTTGGGGGCTTATAAATATCCCCCTTCACTCTCTCATCTCTCACACCTTTCCTCTATTCTCTCTCTTACTCATTTTCTCTCATTTCTCAATTCTCTCAAGTTTTCATCTTTTCCTCAACATCTTCAAGTAAGATCTTTCCTTTTCTCTCTTTTCTTTTCTTTCTTTGATTTTTATTATTAGTTTTAGTTAATGCATGTTTAGGTAATTAGCATAGGAGTAGGTAGTAATGATTAGGATATAGGATAGAGACCCTTTTACTGCTGATATGCTTGTTTCTGTGCTATCTAATTATGATTATTCTTTGAAATTGAAGCACTTATGCTAGTTGTTATGTACATTGTTTAAATGTTTGAGTAGCATAATTAATATGATGTCATGCTGTTCTATTTAATTCTTGTATGTATAGTGCATGTCTGATCATCATGTAATTGACATACCGATCTTATATCCTCATGCATCATTAAATGCTTCTGTGGATTTTAATTTCTTTTTATTAAACAAACACGCTATTTATGTGAAAATTAACTTGGTTATCATATTTTTTTATCTATGTCAACTGCAACCTTGTTAAATTGACATATTGTCAAGTTTGTATAATTGTTTGTTGGAAACCCATAAAGAAATCTCATTTCCTCTCGTGTCTGGTGTTTCTGATCTTGCAGATGGCTCGTAGTGGACTTCCTCCCTCGGCCAAGGGAAAGGGCAAGGCTTATGGACCTCTCCTAGACTCGCAGCTCTGAGATCCTAGCCGGCGGCAAACCCCCAACCCAAAACACCAGTCACTCCGACCATCAGTGCACCAACATCGAGCATGCCTCCCAAAAAGCTTCCAATACAGAACATGGCATGCGAAGGCACCTCCAAGGCCGCAGCACGATCCTTCTCCCTCGGCCAAGGGAAAGGGCAAGGCTTATGGACCTCTCCTAGCCTCGTAGCTCTGAGATCCCAGTTGGCAGCAAACCCCCAACCCGAAACACCAGTCACTCCGACCATCAGTGCACCAACATCGAGCCTACCTCCCAAAAAGCTCCCAATACAGAAGACGGCATGCTAAGGCACCTCCAAGGCCGTAGCATGATCCTTCCGCAGGCGATCCCAGCGAATCTCTACTATAGGTCGTACTTTCTTTCAAGCACCTAAGGAACAAGAAGTCATTGCTCTCAGTAGTGACTCAAAGCTTGAACACAAGATAACAGGGAAAGAAGAGGATGTGGAAGAAGACTCTGAAGAGGGTCCGGATGAGGCACATCAGGATACCGGAATGGAGAAAGAGCATGAAAAAGAAGATCTCGAGGAGGATCCCGAAGAAGAAAATGCTGCTAAAGAGGGTGTCCGCGAAGTGGATGATTTCGCGGACTACTGGTCCCTTGTAAGATCTGACTCAGAGGACAGTGTTGGGAATGATTACCGCTTTTGAAACTATGATGATGATCTCCCCAACTGGGGGAACGCAAAACCAGCCAACAGCTCTGTTGGAAGCTGCACAGGACGTCCTGCAGCAAACCCCTAGGCGCATGATCGCTCCCCAATAGCACAGAGGACTGTGTAATTTTCAAGTGTGGGGAGGACATTGTCAAAAGCAGCGGCACGAAAATTAAAAAGGGTCCAATTTTCAATCCTTATCCAAGACATTTCTATTTACTTTATAATGTCTATATCTAGGATATTTTATAGATATTTTTGCTTTTCTTTTTGTGTGTGTGAACTTATCTGACTCTGCTATGAATATAACTCGTAATATTAGGTTTCTAAAACTGTTTCTTTCTCTTTTAGGAGACCCCACTTAATTTTTTTCTGAAAATTCTGTTGAAATTGATTTTACATTTGCATGAAAATTGTCCAATCATAGATTAGAGAAAAGAACACACAAACCAAGAGAGTTTTGAACCTAACATTGTAGTTCCACATCAAAGAACTTCCATTTCCTTCTTGTGTGTTACTTCCTCTTTTATGATTGCAATTTATTGCCTGATTCTTTATGTCCATTAATGTATATATCTGTATGATGATATGATTAAGGCCTTCTTTCTGTATATCCCACAAACCAAATGGTTTAACCCTTTACATTATCCCTTGGAACCCATTTTGAGCCTTGAAACCTTTCGTTCTAATTTAGCACATTACAAACCTCAAAAAGCAAAAAATCATGATTACACCCTACTTGATCTTTGATTAATCTAGGATTTAGTGGTGATTCGCTTCTAAGAGAAGAAAAGAAAGGGAATCAAGAAAGAAATCATTTGAAAAGGAAGGAGACGGGGTATATTTTGAAAATTTTTTGAAAGCATTTGGGGGTACATGTATGCATACAAAGAAATATTAGAAATTTGCACGAATTAGTATAAACAAAGAAAGGGGTGATAAGCACAAAAAGAAAAGAAAAAGAAGTTGTATATAGACAAAAAAATTTTGTCACTCCAAGTAGCAAAGCTACCAAAATAAGCTAAGTGCATCTGTTATCCGAAAGAAAAGAAGAAAAATGCATATCATGTAGAAATTTGTGAGTCTAGTGGGCACATGGGAAAAAGAGTGAAGAACAAAAGGGTAGGTGCATCCTAAATTAATCAAAGCATTCAAGTCTTTAGCTCACCTATCCAAACAAAACCTCTAAACCTTCACCTTGGCCCCATAACAACCCTCAAAAGACCTTTTGATGTTATACAGATATATATCTTGATGTCGATTGGCTAGATGAATGGTAAGTATTGAAAAGCAAGATTGGAGAGGAATAGAAAGCCTTTTTAGCCTAAAACACTAAGAGCAAATATAGTGCGGCCCTCGAGACCAGTTCGGAAAAGCGGTGTTTCGTTGCAGATAGCTCCGAACTAATACTACGAGAACCGTGTCAAATTTAGTTAAAAAGGTGGTATCACAAGGTGCAACCAGTTAAAAATACCGAGTACTAGACTCGGGTCGTCTTCCCGTTTTCCCTAGGAACAGAAAACAGAGGATTGCTTTTGGTCAAGAAAAGAGTTTGGGTTGCAGTTGAGTTATGATAACAGAGAGCAGATAAATCAAGATTGCAATAATAATAAAAGAGTGCTCGCCCATTGATTGAAGTATTGTGCGACCCTATTATCACTGTCAATCCCAGTTTGGATGGACTGTCACCTAAAGGAAGCAAGCCACTACTGTCAAATGGTCGAGTGATAGAGTTAGCCCCTATCCGATGGTCCTAGGCGGGTATACTCAATAACGTAAGTCCTTGGTATTCGACAAACTCGAATAACCCATCAAATCCACGTCATTAAGGACTTCCCATTGTTGGCAGCGACGTAGAGTTAACGGCATCGGAACTAGCCATGTTCCTCCCATCCGTTGCCTTTAGGGACCAGCAGCTAAGATCATCCGCACACTTCAACCCATGGCCAAGACACAAGGTCAGTACTCAGTAATAACAGAAATCATGATAGCAGAAATAAAATGGGCAGCATAACGGCAAGACATAATGAGAAAATAGCAGGAAATAAATGGGCAGAATAACGGTACTTAATATTAAAAGAGAATAAACAGACAAAGTAACGTTATAACAGTTAAACAGAAAAGCAGTAAAATGTTTGGCCGGTGTGGCTTACAAAAGGGAATCCTAAGAAACTAAAAACTAAGGAAAATGGTGTACGAAGGGCTCCCCCAAAATGGTGTGGTCTTTCTCTATTTATAGGGTCTGGTCTTAGCTTAGACGTGACGCCCAAGTCTTGGCAATGCGTACGCATGTCACCTTGGGTGCGTATGCATAGGCATCTGAATTGGCCTCCGGGCTTTTCTTCGTGATTTCCTCGTTCCTCGCGCTCTTTTTAGCCACTTCCACTCCGATCTTATCCTATTAAACCCTGAAACACTTAGACAAACAAATCAAGGCATCGAGCGGAATGGGAAACAGTTGAATACATAATAGAAAATTGGCTAAAATAGCAGGCGTTTGCATTTTAAGTCATTAGGAACGAATATTCACGAACTTGCTTGTTTCGCAAGTATTTAAGTGGTCAGAGGATGATAAATTGCCGATTTATAGCACATAAATAACCATAAAAAATGGATTTATCAACCTCCCCACACTTAAACTTTGGCATGTCCTCATGCCCAATTAAATCGGTTTAGAATAAAGACTACACATGTGTCATGCTGGGAATATAACTGCGAGAATCAGAAGGAGTCAAAACTGCGCAAGAAAACAGGCAAGAGCATTCCGATAAATGCTAACCCCACCAATTTATCAGCCTCTAACCACTTAAATACTTGCAAAACAAGCGAGTTCATGAATAATCGTTCCTTATGACTTAAAGTGCAAACACCTGCTATTTTAGCCAATTTTCTGCTATGTATTCAACTGTTTCTCGTTCCGCTCGATGCCTTGATTTGTTTGCTCAAGCGTTTCAGGTTTTAATAGGCTAAGTATGAAATGGAAGTGGCTAAAAAGAGCAAAAGGAACGAGGAAATCACGAAGAAAAGCTTGGAGGCCAGTTCAGCTGCATATGCGTATGCACCCATGATGATATGTGTACGCATCCACTAGACTTGGGCGTCACGTCCAAGTTGGAAAGTGGAGCCTATGCATACGCACCAAAGGCACCTGTGTGTACGCATTAGAGGCTGAACATCATTTATAAATAGAGGAGACCACACCCTTTTTTAGAGAGCCCTCATACACCCATTTTCTTGTAGTTGTAGTTTTAGTGCTTAGGATTTTCTTTTTGTAAACCACACCAGCCAAACATTTTACTGCTTTTCTGCTTAACTGTTATAATGTTACTCTGTCCGTTTTATTTCTGTTAATTTTAAGTACCATTATTCTACCCATTTATTTTCTGCTATTTTGCCATTATGTCTTGTTGTTATGCTGCCTGTTTTATTTTTGCCATTATGATTACTGTTAGTAGTGAGTAGTGACTTTGTGTCTTGGCCATGGGTTGAAGTGTGTGGATGTTCTTCGCTGCCGGTCCCTAAAGGCAACGGATGGGAGGAACATGGTTAGTTCCGAGACTATTAACTCTACGTCCTTGCCAATAATGGGAAGTCCTTAACGACGTGGATTTGATGGGTTATTCGAGTTCGCCGGATACCAAGGACTTACGTTATTGAGCATACCCAGCCCAGGACCTTCGGATAGGGGCTAACTCTACCACTCGACCTTTTGACAGTAGTGGCTAGTTTCCTTTAGGTGACAGTCCATCTAAACTGAGATTGGTAGCGATCATAAGAACGCACAATACTTCAATCTATGGCCGAGCACTTTTTTTTATCATTCCTGCAATCTTGTTTTATCTACTCTCTATTCTCACAACTCAAACTGCAACCCAAATATTTTCTCAACCAAAGGCAAACCTCCATTTTCAGTTCCTAGAGAGAACGACTCGAGTCTCGTACTCGGTATTTTTTAACTGGTTGCATCCTGTGACACACGCGTTTTAACTAAATTTGACACAGTTCCCATAATACTGGTTCAGAACTAACTGCAACAAAATACCACTTTTTTTTCGAATCGATATCGGGGCCACCGCATCACATATGAAAGTATATTATTTATCATAACTAGAAACCTCATGGGTTCATAGCTGACATGGAATTTTGTAGAAAAAATGATTTTTTTTTCCAAAATAAAACTGATAAAAATTAAATCATTCATTCATCATTTGGTCAACAATAGTAGGTAATTGCTTTTTTTTCAAAGATAGGTAATAATAATTTTATTAATGAAATAAGAGTTTGGTCTACATTTGGACTACAAAGAAGGGGTGAAATGGGGATTTCCCAAGGCACAATAGGCCAAGCAAAAACAGAGCTCAATAGAAACTAAGGATTGAAGAACTAAGAAGTAAGAAGTCGAAGGGTAAGAAAGAAATGGGGTTGAAGCAGCAACGTACTCAGAAGCTAAATTCCCAGCTCGAGACAAAATTTCTTCGGAAGCCAAGCTTTTTCCATCGAAGACAACAAGATTGCGAGCGAGCCAGAGAGACCAGAGCGTGAAAGCGAACCTGAAGCGTCTCTTCCTTTTCAACTTCTCAGAACCTGTAGCAAATAATAAAGGAATGTGATGAGAGCCAATATCTTCTAAGCTCTACTACTCTTTTCTGTAAGTGCTTTCAAGTTTAATTGGTGAATACTTTATAGATGATAATAATGTATATTTGTTTATTCTTTTAATTTTGGCGTAAAATTGATGACAATAAAATTGTTTAAGCTTTAATAGTTCATCACTCATCTTTCATTGATATGTTTGTAGGGGATATATCAAGTAGCTGATGGATGGGACAAAGATTGCAGTGAAGATATTAGATGAGGACGATTATGCATGACAAATAAATGGGTCAGGTTTCCAGTTTCATCATCAATTAAATTATTATTGGAATGTTATTTATCACAATGATGATGATAAGTAATCATTTCTATTTGGTCTATGTTTGTTTGATTAGTCTGAGGATTGAAGCAACTTCATCTCTATATAACACCAAGATTTGGCATTGAGATTTATGTTTCAGTAGTTGGCCATTTGCTTCTTTATTCTTCGTTTTTTTTTTTCAAAATAAACTTCAAGCACTCTATTATCAACTCTGGTCCTTTTCTATTTTTAATCTGAATAAATTTATTTTCACTCCACATTGATTTAATTTTTTAATTTAAAACTTTATTTTTGCTCTATCTTTGGCCTATAAAAGTGTCAATTTGGTGAGTTCATAGGAGAGAAAGAAGAACCTCACGAAACTAAGAGAATGAGGGAGAGTGTATTCTCCACTTCAATCACCTCTAACTCTGTAAAATAGTAAAGTGCAAAAACTGAAACTAACCAATAGTTAATTACAACTATATATAGGTCTACCTTTCTAATTATCTATTTAACTACTTAACTGAGTACAAAACTAATTTCTGCTACTATTAGTTACATGTGTTATTAATTCCACTCTGCTACAATTTTAAGTCACACCCCCTCTCAAGCTAGAATTGATGCTGCTAGTCATTCTTAGCTTGTCATGGCATTTCTGAAACAAGTTTGGACCCAATACCTTTGTCAAAAATGTCTGCTGTCTGGTCTGCCGTTGAAACTGGTAGCAACTTGATTACTTGCTCTTGCCATTTATCACGAACCACATGACAATCCATTTCAATGTGTTTTGTCCTTTGATGAAAGATTGGATTGGCTGCTATATGAAGTGCAGATTGACTATCACAGTAAATTGCTATTGGCTTCTCTACACTCATCCTTAAATCTCCCAGCATGTATGTAATCCACTGTCCTTCTCTAGTAGCCATTGCTAATGCCCTGTACTCTGCCTCACATGATGAACCTGCTACTGTCCCTTGCCTTTTGCTCTTCCAAGACACAGTTGAAGTCCCTATAAAGAAGCAATATCCGGTTATCGACCTCCTTGTATCACCACAAGTTCCCCAATCACTATCAGAATAACCACTAGGCTGTAAGTCTGTTTGAGCGGAAAATTGTAAACCTGATGCTGGATCATTCTTCAGATATCTCAGAACTCTAATTGCTGCCTCAAAATGCTTGTCAGTTGCACAATCCAGAAACTGACTCAATCTCCCAACAGCAAACCCAATGTCTGGTCTTGTATTGGTTAAGTACAACAACTTGCCAACTAGTCTTCTATTCTGAAGTGGATGAAAGTAGATCCCCTGAAGTTTTTGTCAATTTGACACTATAGTCCATGGGAGTTGATGCAGCCTTGGCTTCTAGTAAATCATAATCCTTGAGTAAGTCGAGGCAATACTTTCTTTGGCACATGTTTATCCCCCTCTTGCTTCGAGTTACCTCAAGACCTAAGAAAAATTTCAGCTCTCCTATGTCTTTGATCTTAAAAAGGTCATGTAAATGCCTCTTTAAGAAAGTAATTTTGTCTAAGTCATCACCTGCCAATATTAAGTCATCAACATATACCAATACAACAGTAAATTTTGAGTTACAAAATTTAGTGAACAAGCTATAATCATTTCTGGATTGTGTGTATCCAGTCTTCAGAAGAGTAAAGCAAAGCTTCATGTTCCATTGCCTACTAGCCTGCTTTAGACCATAGAGAGACTTATCCAATCTGCATACCAAACCGGCTTCAGGTAATGACAAACCTTGTGGAGGTTTCATGTACACTTCCTCATCTAAATCACCATGGAGGAATGCTGTGTTGACATCTAATTGGTGCACAAACCAATTCTTGACAGCAGCAATAGCAAGGATTAGCCTAAGGGTATTCATTTTTACAACGGGACTGTATGTTTCAAAGTAATCCACTCCTTCAATTTGAGTGAATCCTTGTGCAACTAATCTTTCCTTGTGTCTCTCAATTGAGCCGTCCGGATTAAGCTTCAATTTGAATACCCATTTACACCCAACAGGTCTTTTCCCAGCTGGAAGAGTAGTGAGAGTCCAAGTTCTATTTTGCTTTAGAGCTTGCAGTTCTGCATTGATGGCCTACTGCCAACTAGGATCACAGATGGCCTCAGCATAACATTTGGGTTCTTTGTGCTTAGGCTGTGTATGAGTAGTATCAAGAGAAGAAGCAGTCAAAGGTATAAGAGGGTTATGAGGTTCAGTGTCAAAAAACAATATAAAAGAATTTTCAAAAAAATTTGCTGACTGATCACTTAACATGTTTGCATAATTCTCAAAAAATTGTTGACTTGAGGATTTTGACACTAAATGTGCAGATGAGATGTTCATGCAATGATAGTCCTGCAAATAAGTGGGAGTCTTTCTTTCCCTTGTTGATTTCCTAGTAGGAATTATAGTGTCAGTTATAACTGTATTTGGTGGACTAGAGACAGAGGCTTCTGCCACTTGATGAGTATTTGTCTCAGCTGTATCCAAGTGTTGTGCATGTGTGGTATCAGATGCAGGAACAATATGTGAACTATTATTTGTATTGGAATAAAAGAAAATGTCATCAAACTGAGTTGTGCAAGTTGTACTTGACACAGATGAAGTGCCTAAGTCAGAATTAGGAAAGGTGCCAATTTGTTTTGAAAAAGGGAATTCAGTTTCATAAAATTGCACATTCCTTGAAAGGAAAATATTTCTGTTTGTAACATCATACATGATATGTCCTTTTACCCCTTCTTTAACTCCTAAATAAACTGATTTGATTGCTCTTTTATCAAGTTTAGTTCTATGCACCTGTAAAGTTGAAGCAAATCCTAAGCATCCAAAAACCTTGAGATATAACAGCTCTGGCATTTTTCCTTTTAAAAGAAAATAAGGAGAATTATTTTGCAGCAACGAGCTTGGAATTCTGTTGATGAGATGCACAGCATGTACAACAGCAAAATTCCAAAACCTTTTAGGCAAGTTTGAGTGAAACATCAATGCTCTTGTTATCTCTAAAATGTGTTGATGTTTCCTTTCAACTATGCCATTCTGCTGAGGTGTTTCAATACAAGTAGTTTGATGTAAGATGCCCTTGGATGCATAAAAGTGAGCTAATTTGAATTCAAGTCCATTATCTGTTCTAATTTTCTTAATCATGGTATTAAACTGTGTTTCTACCATTTTCACAAAATTTTTCACCAAATCAGCAGCTTCACCCTTTTGTTTCATAAAGTAAACCCAAGTAAATCTAGTTTTATCTTCTACCACAGTTAGAAAATACTTAAAACCCGAAATAGAAGCTGTATTGATTGGTCCCCATATATCAAAATGAACAATGTCAAAGTTATGCATACTTTGTGTAACTCTTGATGCAAAAGACAATCTCTTTTGTTTAGCATAGTGACATGAATCACAAGGCATATTACAAACAGAAATCTTTAGATCCTTATACTTGCTTTTTATTACATTTATTCTATCATTCAGTATATGTCCTAGTCTAAAATGCCACAAATCAGATATAGAAAGAGCTATTTGTGTTTGTGTAGATGGAACAGCTAGTGCAGATTGTGTAAGTGTAGTGTAGTTTGTGTTTGATGCAGCCTCAACAGGAGTGAGATCATCAAATGCATAGAGTCCACACTGTTGTTTAGCTACACCAATTGTCCTCAATGTTGTCTTTTCTTGAATTATACACTCATGATCATCAAAAATTAGTTTGCATTTTGAGTCAGCTGTCAATTTCGAAACTGAAATCAAATTGAATTTGAATGTTGGAATATAGAAAACATTTGACAACTGAAACTCATTAGAAAAAATGACTGTTCCTGCTGTAGTGGCTGTTGTTTTGGTACCATCAGGTAAATTTATGATTACTGGTTTTATTATGTGGAGGCTTCTAAAGTATTTCCTAGAATACCCTACATGGTTGGTTGTCCCTGAGTCTATTACCCAAGAATTCGAGCTAAAAATTGACAAAGACATGATGTAGGATATACCTTGGTTTGAAGGCAAATTGGTGGATGAAAGGAATTGATTAATGCTATGCTTTGGTTGTGAATCCTGCTGGTTCAATAGAGCGATCAATGCATTCCTTTGCTCTGTTGTAAAATAGCAATCAGACTCAATCTTGTCTCCCTTCTGAGATTGATTGCAGAGTTCATCATCTTCATCCTCAGCAATCACATTATTTATCGCAGCTCCACTACTCTTGAAATGAGGAGGATACCCATGCTTCTTGTAGCATACATCAGCCAAATGTCCATTCTTTCCACAATATGAACATTGCTTGGTGCTTCTGCCTCCCTTATTTCCTCTTCCTCCCCTTCATCTACCTTTTCCTCTTGTAGCAGCATTGTCTCCTTCATTTCTTGCATTCATAATTAAAGCTTTTCCTTCCAGAGATTCACTCGTATTGAGTTGTCTCTCTTGTTGCAATAATGAAGCAAAGACTGTCTCCACCTTAGGCAAAGGCTTCATAAGCATGATTTGGGATCTGACATTAGAGAATTGATCGTTTAATCCTCTTAAGAATCACACAACATTTGATTCTTCTCTATAACCTCTCATTATACTGACTTCACACGTGCAAGTTTCAACATATCTTGAACACACTGGAATTGGACGCAGATTCTCAAGCTCTTCCCAAATCGTCTTCAAAGTTGTATAATAAGAGGTTACTGATAAGTCTCCTTGCTTTGCTGCGAATAGCTCTTCTTCGAGTTCTGCTACACGATAGACATCACCATGCCCATACCTGTATTTGAGCTCCTTCCACAACTCTTCAGCTGAGTTTATCCAGAGGACGCTTCTTGCTATATCTGCACTGAGAGATTGGTTGATCCAAGAAATCACATATGTATTGCATCGCTCCCAAGCTTCGAACATTGAATCTTCTTGTGAAGGCTTTTGTATTGAACCATCCACAAATTTCAGCTTGTTCTTGCTTCTAAGAGCTCTCCACATTGCTTTTTCCCACATTTGGAAATTGCTACCTGTTAGTGTCGTTGATACAATTGCTGAACCTGGATTCTCTTCCGGATGCAGATAATAGGGGCTTGTCAGATCTAACGCTGGATTCTGCGTTCTGCTGTTGCTTGCAATCTGATTGAGCAAATTAGCAAGTGTTAGTAGGTTTATTGATGAAATTGGAGGGTTTCCCTCTGCTGCCATTTCTTAAAGAAATCAAGAATTCTATTGATGAATCCTCTGTGTTGTGGATTCAGAACTTCTTTCTTGTAACTCGCTGATCGGAAACTTCTTGTTCGTTCTTGATGTGAGCAATCAGAATCTCATCAGGCTCTATCGTATGAGTTTCAAGAAAGAGGAATTAGAAAAAATGAGAAATTGTTGAGAAAATTTTGGAAGAAACGAGAACGAAGAAATGAGAACAAAGATGAAGAAAATGCACTCGTGAGTTTCTTTCGAGATTCGATTTCTTCTCCCTCCATGCTCACCGCACCATGTCAATTTGGTGAGTTCAGAGGAGAGAAAGAAGAACCTCACGAAACTAAGAGAATGAGGGAGAGTGTATTCTCCACTTCAATCACCTATAACTCTGTAAAATGAGTAAAGTGAAAAAACTGAAACTAACCAATAGTTAATTACAACTATATATAGGTCTACCTTTCTAATTATCTATTTAACTACTTAACTGAGTACAAAATTAATTAACTGAGTACAAAACTAATTTCTTGCTACTATTAGTTACATGTGTTATTAATTCCACTCTGCTACAATATTAAGTCGCAAAAAGAGACACAATTGTGTTAGCATTGGTGCAAATCATTGTTATTATTATATTGTGTGAGATTTTTTATTAATTGTGGCTGCCCTTTTTTTCTCTTTTTTCAAGTTTGTTCTACAAATTTATTTAGTTAATATTATTGCCAAGGAATCTGTTAGTAAGCAGATATCTATTGCTTTCCTAGAACGTGTCAAGGTAGATTTAAAAAAAAAAAAAGAAAAGAAGATATAGCAGAAAAAAACCATATCCAACTATTGTTGAAAGCCTCAACAAGGAATTGGGTATGCCTATTTCTGTCCAAGCTCTTGATATGTGTTTATTGATAGCAAGATGCTTGCTTTGATATGTATGTGTGCAATTTTTTAGACCAGATATGAAGGAGCACATGAAGTACATCATTGACCCTGCACAGGAGATTGAAAAGCTAATTAAAGTGAAGCCTCAAGTTTTAGAAGTTAAAAGTATTTTGTTAGAGAACATTGACAAAGTATTTTGTTAGTGTCTTTATTTTGTGCTTCTCTGATTTTTCTTTCTTAGGAGTTCTTTTGTTATCTATCTTTGTATAGTATGTGATGCCTATTTATATGAGCCTACATCCTAACCTATTTTTACATAAAAGTAACTAAGTAAGGACATGGTAAAATCCACTATTGTGGGAGAATATTGATAAATTATTTTATTCATGGTGATTGCTTTTATAGGTCTCTTATTCTCTTTCTATTCATAATTTCTTCTATATCATTTGCGAGATAAGAAGCTATCGATGATATTTTTACTTTTGGTTAGGGATTAAAGGCCTCAATCATGAGGTGTGTATATCTTTTAGTATAATTGCAATGAAAATTACAGGATGGGAAAATAAATCCTCAACTCTTAAATGTATATGATATGCTGGGAATCTTTATATAACAAGAAACCAACTTAGATCTTGACTCTTTGAAGACGCCGATGAATTTTGCCGAACGAGACAAGGTTTGAACTTCAAACTGCTTTCCCACGACTAGCCATTGAACCCGGTTTGATTAAATGCAATCATGCTTGATTTTTCTAATTTTATTTATTATATATAGGAGAGGTTAGTGAAGGTGAATGGTTTGCTTTCCAACATTGTCAGGAGGCTTGGCTAAGCAAAGATGTCTCTAAAGTGCGGATTAATTTTTTGCTGTCCAATGTATATCATAAATTGTGTGAATTCCATGGTGATGGAAACATAGCTTTTTTTGTACTTCTGTTTCTCATTACAAGTTTCTTTTTCTGCATTGTCTCTTTAAATTATTTGATTTACATATTTAAAATGATGTTAAATACTTTCTTCTTGCACGAATGAATCTAAAATCATTTGATTCATGGTGTATTTTGATATTCTCTTCACTTTTTTATTCTTGAAAAACTACTTGAGTTTTGATATGGTTCTTATAATTTATTTGTTTAAGTCATGTGGAAATCCTTCTTTTTCTATTTTTTATAAATTTTATAAATGCTTCCGTTTTAATAAGGTGATGTAATGTTCCCATTGATTTAGAATAGCTCAAGACTTTGTGGAATTTTATTTTATTTTATGGATACTACGGGCAATAATATTGTTTGAACATTATCTTGGTATATCTATGCTTTATATGAGGTTAATGCTATCCAACCCCTCTAAATTAGAGGGTAACTTACCCGTATGACTTATTTGTTTTTCATTGGTTCAAAAAGGATGAAGAATGCAGTTAACTTTAATCATTCATTTTATTATAATTTTACTAACCTAATTTTTTAATTATAATTGGAACTCTTATACAATTAATCAATAATTTTACCTAAATTTTATATTGCAATTTTTTATTTTTTATAACCCATAAATTTTATTTTTTTTATTTAAAAAAATAGAAACATGTGGTTCTTATTATCTTCCTTGCACATAATCTCTATTCTCCTTTGAAACACAGGCCTCCGCCGTGTTTTGGAAAATCCTTCTCTTGTTCGTGATACGAAACTTTTATACGTTAACAGAAACTCTTCGATGATTTTTAAAAAGAAAAATCATTAATTTCATGTTTTATTGCATAACTCTGATATACAGTGAAATTTGTGAGTACTCTTCATTAGTGGTTGAAGTATTTTATTTTATTTTAATTTATTTTTAAAGTGAAATTTGTGAGCACTCTTCATTTTATGGATGTAAAGATCTCTTCATTGTAGAATTGTCTATGATTTATACGTTTTCGAGAGAATACTAACATGGATTAAAAGGAAGTAGGAGAATTTGGGTTAGAGATAATGAAAAAAATAAATGAAACATTAATTACAGTTTCACTAATGATGAGAAACAATTAAACAAAGAAGAGTCATCACTCATGAACAAACGAAAGTCCATCTATCTTCTTCAGCGGTATTATTTTGAAGGAGAATAGGATTGTGTTTTTCGAGAGAAAATAACTCATAACAATCACATGTTTTTATTTTTTTTTAAATAAAAAAATTTATGGATTGTGAAAAAAAAATGAAAATTACAAATTTGTATAAAACTATTTATTAATTATAAAAGAAGTCCAACTGTAATTAATAGGTTGTGTTAGTAAAATTAGAATAAGAGAATTAATAAAGTTGATTACACTTAATCATTCTTAAACCAATGAGATACCCAAACACAATATAAAAATCTTTAAAAAATCTTTTAAAAAAAAGATAACTCTAAAAAAGATTTTTTATGAGAAATTCGTTAAAAAAAAACCTAGTATCGTGATATCCCATTATACTTCAATATCTATAATCTTAAATGTGCTCGTAAGGTATTATATGTTGGTTTTCATTTGTATTCAGAAAGGTTGAAGAGTCAATATTAACACATGGTTGAAGTAAGGTGAGATTATAAGAATATTAAGGGTGCACTAAACTGCTGACGTAGATTTTAGCATTATCTATGTGTTCGGTGCAATTTTTGTGCAGTTTATCTTACCTTACCATGTTCAAGTTTATAATAATATTTGGAGCAACTCGCTGTTCAAGTGTGAGGGATTAGTCCCACATTTTTGAGAGTAAGGAGAAGTGAAAAGTTTATAAGATAAGAGATCCATAAACTCACACTTGAGGGGGAGATTATTGATATTCAAGTGTAAGCAGTTAGTCTCACATCTTTGAAAGCAAGAAGTGAGACATAAACAAAAAGCTCTTACTTTTTATTGAAATGATTGAATCTAACATAAACACTCTAAGGAAAATTGGATAATGACAATTATTATATTTTTAAGGGAAACTAGCACTTCATTTTTTATGGAAAGCTAGCTGTTGTAACCATCCAATCTCCATGTTCAATAAATTTTGGCTCAGATATGTCTTCTTTTTTCAAATTATTTCATGAGAAAAAGATGATGGTGTAGATAAAAAAGGCTTTGGATCAATTACATGAGATAAAATAGGATTTTCATTTGCAAATTCGTTGTCATGCTATGGAAATTTTCCTTTTTTTTTAAAAAATATTAGTTTATTGACAGATAGTAAAAACAAAATGAAAGGACTAAACACTCCCACAACTATTCCTATTATTTAATGTGAAAATATAAATCTTTATTTCATCAATTATTCCTCCAATTGACATTTTCATGCCATATAATTGTAATTGTTTTGTGTTTTCTCAATGATAGAAGCTCATAAACATAACATATTTAACTTTGTCTATGAAGCTGAAAAAAAAACATTCAAAGAAGAGGAAGTTACAAAATTGTACGGGAAAGATTTGTCTTCAAACTCAAAAAATCATATTCTATATTATATTCAGCAATTAAACTATTTAAATTTTTTGCATCTGAATAAATTTTATTCCTTCGGACAATGTTCAAACAGCAGTACAGTGGAGTTTAGGCGATAGGTAGGGAATTAAAAAGATTAGCAAAAGATAATGCCACACATCTTAAATCGATAAACATATGATCTCCTGATTTATTGGCTGATTTATTGATTAGAAAAATATTTGTCACTTATAGTTTTCCTAAAATGAGAGTGAAGTAATCTTAGTTGATTTTTATTCTTATCTAATATATCATAAAATTCTAAATATTTTCATAATCTTCAAATTTGTTTCTTTTTGTAGGAAAATAATTTAATATGAAAATCGATTTATCTAAAAAAATAAAAATTTAGAAATTAATTTAACGATAAAATAAGTCATTGCATTTGACTTTAATATTTAGAGAATTAATTTGGAGTACTCTATAAATAAAAAAGCCCCTAACAATGCCCGAAAATATAATCTAAATATTAAGGATGTCCCAAATATTTAGTATAAAATAATGTTATCAAAGAAATATTTATGTATTAAAAAAGATAAACGATAAGATAGATAGTTACTTGAGTGTAAAATATAAATTTTAGTGCTGTGGTATGCAGTTAAGGTGAAGTTTTTTTTGATGTCCAAGAGGAATATTTTTTTTTTTTTTTTTGTTTTTGGGTTATTGTTATTCTTATTAGGAAAACCTAAACCCTAACTCATAAATCTTATTATTGTTGTACATCCAAATTAACTTAATTTTCTCTATAAATTTTCAGAAGGGTAAGATTACATATTAACCATTTTTTAAAAAAAATTCATAAATTTTAACTATTGTGATAATTCTTTTATAGTTACGAGAGCTTCTGAGTTTTGGATTTAATCTGCTATTTATTTTAATTTAAGTAATGTTTTGATAAAGGGTATATAATATAATATTTCACTTATTGTTATTTTGAACGATAGACGTACTAAAATTATATGGTTCTTTCTTTGCATGTTTTGTGGCAACGAGTAATCAAATATGAATTTGGGGCTAGAATTAGAATAAAATTAGATTAATAGAATATGATAAAATCGTATGGATAAAATTTAGAGTAATGATCATTTTTAACCAATGATATACTATTGAGGCCGTGCAAGTGCACGGGTCTTAGTTGTTCAAATAAGAGTATAGAAAAGTAATATATATACTAGGAAATTCAACATTTTGTGTTCGATTTAGTAGTATATTTCAATTAGTTTCAAAGTAATTTCGTTTCATTTCTAGAGTAAGAAGGGGAATAGATTCTTTTAAGCTTTTTCCCTTCAATTATTGTTTGTCTAGTATAAATTTTCATCGTCCAATATTTTCTCACATATTTTTTCTTGACCCACTTAAAAAATAAATGATAAGAGATTACACTTAATGAAATAATTAAAAAAAAAAACTTGAGAGGATTTATTCCAGAAGTTTATGCTCTAATTTTTAATGAATTTCTGTTCGAAATGAAAACAAATTTCGTTTCAAAGTAAAAGTAAGTTTATGTTCGAAATGATAATGATGAAGAAGAGAGAGAAAACGATGATCGAGGGCGAAGTTAGAGATATTTGACTGAGATGGTCAATATTATATTATTTAAATTTTTATTTAGTCTAAAAGTATTAAATATTTTACTCCCTCAATTAAAAAATTTGATTGTCTTTGTATTCTTTGTGTTGTTGAACTTTCAAAACTTTCCGTTCATGGACTTAGTGAGTTTATAATGATGAAAAAGAAATTTAGAAATAACATGAAAGTTGTGATTGAGAGACCTAACTCATAAATCTAATTATAGGTTTAATATTTAACAAGGTAAATAATTTAATAATAAATATTATTTTTTAAAATATTAAAAATATAAAAATTGTAAAAATTTCTTTATGTAAAAATTAAACATATAATTAAGTTTATGAGTTAGGCCTCCAAATTATTTCTCACAACATAATACACAAATTCAGAAAATATCACATTATATATTAAAAAAATTTTAGTTGTTGTAACAGTAACCACAGATAACATAGCTTTTTTCTCAAGACATAAAAAGAAATAATTAGACAAAAAAATAATAAAAAAATATGTTGAGAAATCACAAGATGTTAAGATTCACAAGAAATAATAAAAGTAGCTCAGTGTCAATATTAAGAAACAAGGTTTTGGTTATGGTGGTGAAAATATCTAGTGGTTCTCTAAGTTTATGAAAAATGATTCCAAATATATGGTTGTGATAATTTTAAATATATACTCATATTTTTTCATTTTATAGATAAAACCTAAAGGTCTAAGAAGAGAGGCCGATTTCGATGTCACAATCAAGGTCGGTTCGGAATTCCTTGTCGTTTAAACCAAGAGGCTCGTTATAGCGGAACCCGAACCAGTTATGAAAATGATATCGAAATCGTTCTTCAACAAGAAAGTGTCACAGAGTTTGCAACCAGTTTAAAATACCGAGTATGAAACTCGGGTCGTTCTCCCTAGGAATTGAAATATTGTGACTCGTGCATGGTTGTGAAAATGTTGGGGGTTGCAATGGTTGAGAGTTAATAATAAGAGAGAGAAGAGATGAATTGATGATAATAAAGGTGCTTGGTCTTGGGTTGAAGTATAATGTGTCCCTATGATCATCACTAATCCCAATTATGAATAGTTGTCACGTAAGACACTTAGCCCGCTTTGTCAAATGGTCCAGTGGGTGGAATTAACCCCGTTCCGAATGTCCTAGGCAACTCACTAGTGCGAAGGTTCTAGGTCCTTAGAACTTGAATAATCCATCAAGTTCACCTCATTAAGGACTTAATCATCACTAGCAAAAGCCTAGCCTTAACAGAACAGTTTTAATCCGGGCCTTAACCCATTCTTGTCCTTAGGGATTAGTGGCTAAGATCATTCACACTTCAACCCATGACCAAGACACAAGAACACTACAACATAGCTATAAGAGACAAAACATCAAACATTTAGTGGGCATAATAAGAAAACATGATGAATAATAAGATAAATGAACAATCTAAAATAGCAAATGTAATAAATCAACAAAAGAACTAACATTCATCAATAAACGTCAAAGGAAATGACAATAAATCATAGCAAGCATTAATTTCCAGCAATATATAAACAAGAACATAAGAACATAAAAGCTAGGATTGAGAAATAGAGAATGAGATGAAGAAACAAGTAGTAAATTGCATTAAACTAACAAGAGTATCAATAATCCAACATCAAAACACTGAAATTAAGTAAATCATATGGCTAGTGTGGCTGGGAATGAAAGAGGAAATGAAGAACAATGAAGAACTAAGAAGATCCTAAGAAAAATTAAACTAAGAGAGAAAATGGGAGAATATGAATTCCCTAAAAACTCTCCAAAAAATTATTCAAGATTAATGATCCCTAAAAATGGGTCTGAAAGGGGTGGTGGTGAATTGTGGTAGCATTCCTCCTATTTATAGGCCTCCACTTGGCTTGCAATTCACTTTTTGACCTTCAAAATTGAGTGCATCCCACGCAACCGTGCGGGCGCGCGGTATTCCGGTGCCATCGCGCAGTCAAGAAAACATGACTTGCACGTCACTCCAGTATGTGTGGTCGCACATATATGATATATCTATACCGTTTTGAAGCTCTGGATGTTAGCTTTCCAATGGCACTGGAACCATGTCATTTGGACCTCTATAGCTCAAGTTATGATCCGATTAGTGTGAAGAGGTCAGGATTGACAGCTTTAGGAGAATTGTGAGCACTGATCTTTGGATGCGAATTCCTCATAGAATCGCTTAGAACTTGTTACGAACCAACCCCGAGGCCCAATTCTTAAGGACACCCACAAGAAAAAAGGAATCATCTAAAACAGGAAAAATACAATGCAATCGTAAACAGATCCCCTAAGGATCTCAACCACCCGAAGCTATATAAACAGGGGGCATCACCCCCTCAAGGTACACATTCTCTCACCCTACCCCCATATTTAACCTAGAATCCCATAATCCTATTTCTGGGCTTCTATGGCTATTCTCCTTCATATTAATCACCTTCTCCGTCATAGTTCTCGGTTACGCCGAAGAGCTTGTCCACCGAAGACACATCTTCTTACCTCGGTCCTTGAGGCTTAGTACCCCCATTCAAAGTCCTTTGGACAATCGTTAAGAAACACGACCTTAACATTGGCGCCTTCTGTGGAGAACTCATACTCAAGGGATAAGAAGCGCGGTGCTGGTGATCTGAGCAGAAGATGGAAGACGAAATCCCAATCAACAACGAAGGAGGAGTGCGAAAACAGTCACCCTCAACCGACTCCGGAGAAGGAAGTCAATCAGAGGAACCAAACCATCCAGCAACTAGAAACTGCAACTCTTAGAGAGACAAACTCAAGAAGCTGCAATCGCCTTGGAAGCAGTGAAAAGAGCAGAAGAGCTCGCAAAGAAACAGCAAGCCGTCCTAGATAAAGCGAAAAGAAGAGAGAAAGACAGGCAAGAAAAACTGAGCAGCAGAGTTCCAACCATGATGGATCCCGACAACAAGACAGCAGAGTCAAAAGACCACACGTGGAAACCGTCCACTGTGGTAACGAAAGTGCCCGGACGAGAGAAAAGCAAGCATCCGTTCTCATCCCACATCCTGGCGGAAGAACTTCCCAAGAAGTTTAGATATCCTGTGGAGATCGAGCCTTATGACAGAACCACAGACCCGAAGCATCACCGGGATGCCTTCGAAAATAGGATGCTACTTGTGAATGCTTCCGATGCCATACAGTGCAAAGCCTTCACCATAACACTAAAAAAGGACGCCCTGACGTGGTTCAACTCCCTCCCACCTAACAGTATCGAATGCTTCTCCAACCTGACCGATAGCTTCATGAAGAACTTCACAACCCGTCGGAGGCTCCCGAAAACCTGTCTAAATCTTTACTCGATTGTGCAAAAATCTGAAAAGCTGCAGTCACAGGCAGCTTTGATGGCCTTGGTTAAAGGGATGAGAGAGGACACATCTTTTCTGAAAAGCCTAACTAAGAGGCCACCAAAGACGATGGAGGAAATCTAGGAAAGATCTCATGACTGCCTATAACAAGAGGAAGGTCAGACCGCCGTCAAAACTGACCGGAAAAAGAAAGATAATCCTCGGAAAGAGCACTTCAGGGAGGACAGAGGGCAGAGAGAGCACAAGTCCAACAGGTCATACTATAATCCCCTCAGCGTATCCCTGACTCAATTTTTGAATGAGGTGTCTCAGGTTGAAAAAGTTCCGGCTCCAAGACCCATAAAGAATACCCACAGAAGAGACCGACACTCGTATTGCAAATACCATAAGCAAAACGAGCACGACACGGAAGAATGTAGAGACCTTCTCGATTTTGTCGAGCAAGGGTTGAAGAATGGGAAATTCCGTGAGTACACCAGCAGGTACAAGCACAGAGATGATGATAGAAGGGTCAGACAGCGACCGAACAGCCCGGAGGCTAAAACTGACAGACAGAAGGATGAGCCCAAAGAGTGCAGTACACACCGCGAAATTGCAATGATCTTAGGAGGGATCCCCAAAGAAGGAAACCCTCCGTCTAAGAAGGCGGCAACAAGAAGCAGAAAATCATGCCTAGCAGTGGAGGTAATGCTCAGAACCCTAGCCGGAAAACCGCCCCAGTGGTAGTTTTTTCCTCGGAGGAGATCAAGCAAATGACGAACAACATGAATTAGGTGCTGGTCATTTCTGCATCAACCATCAATACCAAGGTCTGAAGAGTATTCATAGATCAAGGAAGCTCGGCGGACATCCTGTTCCAGAGATGCTTCGACACACTCGGACTCACCGAGAGTGATTTGGAGGCTCATTCTGACGACTTAGTCGGATTCTCCGGGGAGAGGGTCACACCGGATTGCTTTGTCATCCTATGGGTCACCATCAGAAACCCCCCAGATACAAGGAACGTGAAAGTTCGATGGCTAGTAGTAAACCACAACTCTGCGTACAACACGATCATCGGGAGGCCCACCTTAAACAAGGTAGGAGCCATCGTAGCCACATCTATCCTCACCATGAAGTTCATTACTGATAGCGCCAAAGTGGAAGTATAGAAGGGGGACATCTCGGAAGCAGAAAGGTGTCACGGCGCCACTCTGGACAATTCCAAAGAGCAACTCCCTAGACCTGTGAAGCCAGACATAGCCGCTAAGATCCACCTTGTAGACCTGGAGCCCTTCGGAAGAAAGATTCTGGAAAGGCCGCAGCCAGAAGGAGAGCTAGACAAAGTGCAGATCGGGCCAGAAGCCGAGCAGGTTACAATGATCGCAAAGAACCTGCCGGAAGAAGTAAAGTCAAGACTGACCCACTTCCTTAAAAGGAACGTGGACTTATTCGCATGAACAACAACTGAGATGCTAGGAATCGACCCAAATTTTTCCAACCATAAGTTATCTGTGCTACCCGGAAGCAGGCCAGTAGCCCAGAGACTATGGCGCATGAGCCCGAAAAAGGCGGAAGAAGTAAAAAAATAGGTACAGAACCTGCTTGAAGCGGGATTCATCGGAGAAGTCAAGTACCCCACTTGGCTCAGCAACGTGGTGATGGTCCCCAAAGCAACGGAAAGTGGAGAATGTGTGTGGACTACACCAGCCTGAACAAGGCATGCCCGAAAGACCTCTATCCCCTTCCGAGCATCGACGACGTCGTAGATAGAGCATCGGGCTACAAATTCTTGTCCTTCATGGATGCTTATTCCGAATACAACCAAATCCTGATGTATCCCGGAGATGCTGAGAAGATAGCCATCATCACCCCTGTTGGAAACTTTTATTACAAAGTGATGCCATTCGGGCTGAAGAATGCAGGCTCCACCTACCAAAGGCTCATGGACAATGTATTCAAAGATCTGCTAGGAGGAATATTAGAAGTCTATATGTGGATGACATGTTGGTCAAGACAAAGACTGAGGAGGACCTCATCCCAAACTTAGAGAAAGTCTTCAGTAAGCTCTGAGAAACAGATGCGACTCAACCCTGCAAATTGCGCTTTCGCGGTAGAAGCCGGAAAATTCCTCGATTTCATGTTGACCAGCCGAGGAATCGAGGCAAACCCGAAAAAGTGCTAGGCCATCATCTCCATGAAGCAACCGGAATTGCTAATAGAAGTGAAAAGTTTAACCGGAAGGTTAGCAGCACTATGTAGATTTCTCTCGGCATCAGCAATAAAGGCAGCCCCATTTTTCAAACTCATGAAGAAAGGGGCAGAGTTCAATTGGATAGACGAGTGCGAGAAAGCTTTCCAAAGCTTCAAAGACTACCTAGCAGCGCCACCTATTCTGGTGAAGCCGGAAGAAGGAAAGCCCTTGGTAATCTACCTAGCTGCCACCGACGATGCGCTGGCCAGAGCATTAGTTCAAGAAAAAGGAAAGGTGCAAGAACCTGTGTACTTCATTAGCAAAACCCTCCAACGAGCGGAGCTGAAGTACCAAAAGCTGGAAAAGCTAGCCTTCGCCCTTACCGTGGCTGCTAGGAGGCTCCGGCAGTATTTTTAAGCCCACCCGATTGTGGTGAGAACGGACCAACCGCTGAAGCAAATCCTCCAGAAACCCGACCTCGCGGGAAGAATGCTTACTTGGTCCGTCGAGCTATCGGAATACCACATAACTTATGAAGGAAGAACATTCATTAAAGGACAAGTGTTGGCCAACTTCATAGCCAAACTCACCCCCAAACATCAGACGGACGACCGCATCCCATGGATCTTGCATGTGGATGGTTCGTCAAACATAAAGGGAAGTGGGGGCGGAGTACTATTGGAAGGACCCGGAGACATAACCAGGCAGAGTACGAGGCGCTCATAGCAGGGCTGAAGTTAACGAAGGAAGTCGGAGTCTCCGAGTTGGAAGTTAGATCTGACTCCCAGATCGTCACCTCCCAAGTCAAAGGGAGTTATCAAGCCAAAGATCCTCAAATGGCAAAATACTTGGAAAAAGCAAAGGAGTTGCTAAGCTTTTTTCAAAAAGTGCAGATGAAGCACATCCCCCAGAAGGAGAACGACCGGGCGTACACTTTGTCAAAGTTAGCAAGCATCAAGCCAGGCGGAGGAAATCACACCCTCATCCAAGAAACCAAAGAAAGACCATCCACAGATGAACTGCAAATTGTACTATCGGTGTCGAAAAAAGAGAGCTGGAGAAACCCCATAACAAAATTCCTCATGCACAAAACCCTCCCCGAAGACAAGGGCGAGGCCAACAAGCTCAGAAGAGAAGCAGCAAACTACACCGCGGTAGCCGGAGAGCTATATAGAAGAGGAGTGACGACCCCACTCTTAAAGTGCGTGGAAGAGAAGAGAATTTAAACGATTCTCTCGGAAGCACACGAAGGAGCCTACGGACACCATCAAGGAGTCAAAGCCCTTATAAGAAGAATTCTATTAGCAGGCATATACTGGCCCACTGATTCGCTCCCCAAGACCAGTTGAGAATTTCTTTCTTAGAAATCAAGTCATGATAGCATTGTAAATATAGCTCAATCGGTAGTCAAATAGTGAACAAATTTAGAAAAGATGTCACAATGAAAATCAATAAAACCGAGAGTATTTCGTCTCGGGTCGTTCTCCCTTGGACTTATGATCAATACAAAAGACTAAAACTAGTTAGGAAAGTATGGGGGTTTGAGAGTTTTCAACTAGCAACTACAATAGCAAGAATGTAAATCATGCAAGGGAATTAAATGCAACAATTCATAAACAAGTAAGATAGAGAATAACTAGAATGCAAGAAATAAACTAAGCAAGAAGTGGAAATCGAGATAAGCAAGCAATCAATAAGCTAATTCAACTGCAATTAAAGTACCTTGGTCATGGGTTTTATGAAATAT
>JASCZI010242018.1:1240-11595 GCA_036250425.1 Stylosanthes scabra | reverse complement strand
CTAAACATAGATAATATCCTAGAGTGAACTTCTCACCAATCTTGTCACTTTGATGAGAAGAGTCAATTTGGTTGATTCATAGCCATAAGTCCTAGTTTACTCATTATGACACTAGACTAGCGTCAATGAACACAAGAATAATCCATCTTGGCTCATAAGTCCCAATCATTATAGAGTTAATGATAAACTAGCGTTAATGGCATCTAAATCAACACAAACCACTCTCCATTATCATACAAAGAAGGCTAAGGTGACTCAAATGCATCCATGTAGTCAACCCATAACCAAGGAATGAAAATCTACTCCATATCTAAACAACGCATTTTATCAAACACTTGGTGTACATAGAAAATAAACATCATGAAACAAGAAAAAATTAACAATCAACAACTACCCACTACTATAGATTGATAGTAAATGCAAGAATGATAATAACAAACACAATTAACTCATGAAAAAAAACATCAAACATTCATTAATCAAAGTAAAATTCACAAGTAACAATAACTAGTTCAAGAACAAGAATAATAGAAATAACTAGAGTAATTATCAAGAGAAATCAACAAGTAAACTAGAATAAGTATGGATCCTAAGAACAATTACAAGTGAGAATTAAAGTGAGAATTGAGATTGCACTAAAAATCCTTGAGAGAAGTTGGAGTTTCTCTCTCTAAAAATATGAACATAAGAACCTAATGAAAAGCTAGATTAAAAACTTGATTTGATCCCCTTGAGTGTCATATGAGTGATTCTCCCTTATTTCCCTCTTAATTGGGCCTCCAAAATGCTCCAAAATGATGTAGAAATTGACCCAAATGGGCTCCTCTTTAAGTGTGTCATGTGACCTTTTAATGAGGCATGTGCAGGGAGAGTTGTGTACACAAGTATAGTTGCCCACGCAACTTCCCGAGAGTGAAAATTGGAGTTGTGCACACAATGCAAGTTCTGTACGCAACGGCAGAGGTCAGCAAATCTTCATATAGAAATATGTATACCATTTTGAAGCTATTGAAGTTAGCTTTCAAATGGAATTAGAACCATGTCATTTGGACCTCATTAGCTCAATTTATGACCCAATTAGTGAGAAGAGGTCAAGATTGACAGCATTAGCAACTCTCAGCGCATCAATCTTCGGACGCAAATTCCGCATGGAATCATATAGAACTTGAAAAAGTCTTCAACATAAAAGTTGTAGATATCAAATTCATCTTTCCAAAGAGTCCAAGTTTGCTCCAACCCGATGACTATAACTCCTTTTTCCATTTTCTCATTTTCGCTTCTTTGTGAGATATTTGCTTTTGCATGTTTTCTTCACTCCTTCCAAGCCATCCTTGCTTCCTAAAGCTTCAAACACTTAACAAACATATCAAGGCATCAAATGGGATGAAAGTAGAATTAAATTCACAATGTAAAGCTTAAAAACATGCATTTTCTCATTTAAGGAACAATTAAGGATGAATTCACAAAGATGCTCATTCACTAGCTGTTTGTGTGAGTTTATGTTGATTAAACCTCTAATTTAAGTACAAGATAAACCATCAAAATAGGGTTTATCACCTAAGAGCACTCAAAGCTGCAGAAAGTGCCCGCAATGGAACTATTAGCCATAATAGCTCCCTGGTAATTCGAAAAATGGGGAATCGACCTCCTAGGGCCATTCCCGAAAGCCCCAGACCAAGTAAGGTATCTGATTGTAGTAATCGACTACTTCACAAAGTGGGCGGAATCTGAAGCCCTAGCATCAATTACTGCGAGCCAATGCAAGAAATTCATATGGAACAACATTATCACCAAGTTCAGAATCCCAAGGGTTATAACATCCGACAATGGGACGCAATTCACGGACAGAAAGTTCAGAGAATTCCTAGAAGGATTTCAAATCCACCAACAGTTCTCATTCGTAGAACACCGACAAGCAAACGGTCAAGTCGAAGCCATGAACAAAGTGATCCTGAACGGGTTAAAGAAGAGACTCGACGAGAAGAAAGGATGCTGCGCGGAAGAGCTCGGAAGCGTACTCTCGGCCTATAGGACTACAGAGCAATCAGTAACAGGGACAACGCCCTTCCGGCTCACCTACGGGACAGAAGCCATGATTCCCTTAGAAATAGCGGAACAAACCACTCGGGTATCAACCTATGACCCGGAAGGCAACCAAAGCGGAAGGGAAACAGAGGCAGACTTGGTCTCCGAGATCAGAGAAGAGGCAAGGATAAAACAACATGCAGTAAAAGCACTTCTAGCTGGCAAGTACAATAAAAAGATCATGAAAAGAGACTTGGAAGAAGGCGACCTAGTGCTGCGATGAGCTGACATAGGAGGAAAAAATGCAGCCCAAGGAAAGCTAGGAGCAAACTGGAAGGCCCATACCGGGTGGTTGAAGTGCTCGAAAAAGACGCCTACAAACTCAGCACCATCGGAACCTGGCACATATCCAACCTCAAGAAGTACCACATGAAATTGAACGTAGTAGCATGTACTCTTTTTCCTCCCATCTATTATTTTTTCCCAAAGCAAGGGTTTTTTGGATGGAAAGGTTTTAATGAGGCATGTAAGCGTTCCGGCCACACTGGCTGTCAAGGTTAATAAAACGGACTTGCTTATTCTTTAAGAACATTTGCTTTTATTTATTCCTCTCTTATTGCAAGTTTTACTTCGCCATCATACACAAAGATGCGCACAAAAGAAGAACAAGAGCATTTTCTAAAAAAAAATGCCACAGAGCCCGGGAGCCCTATTAGAAAGCGGCATTCAAACAACCCAAAGGGCAACACTAAAAGTGGACGAACCAAACTGTGCTGCTCCACCCCAGACTGATCACCCGGGAGATGAGATGCACACAAACATTGAAAGCTTCGCAAAGATTGAAAAATCAAGCAAGCGGGAGATGTATATGCAAAAAAAGTCCCACGAAAAAGGGACCCAAAACAGAATATTCAAAAGCCCCAGAAAAAAAGAGGGACTCGAAAAATACCAAGTATCCAAAAAAAAAAACACATAAAAACAAAAAAAAAAAAGTGTCAACAGTTTACAAATTCAAACGGGGCATCCCCTAAATGTCCTTCGTTGTTTTGCATCTTGAAACTTTTCGGTATTCTTCCCCTGTAATAGCACAGAAAAGCATGTTGCAGGCTTTGGCATTTAGCTCTACTTGCTTCTTTTCTTCATCGCTCCATTCAGCTCTTTCTTTTGTAACAATTTGTCCTTCAGCAGTGGTCTTGGTCAGAATCTGAGGTCCTTCGGTGATGATAGTCCATATATCGAAGTCAATGGATTGAGCGAAGACTCTCATTTTCTCTTTCCAATAGGAATAGTTTTTCCCATTGAAGAGTGGTGGTCTGTTGTTGGATTGCCCTTCAGTGAGTGTGAAAGCTACGTAGTTTCCACCGATGTTGACACCCATGGCCATTGGATCTTTGATCCAAGTTGTTAGACTTGATTCTTGAGACCTTGCTCTTGATACCAATTAAAGGTTGTGAAATGTTTAGAGAATGGGGGTTGAATCTATGACCACTTTTTACAAAAGCTTGAACTCAACAGATTTGGAACTTAGAGTTAATGTTTTTGTTTTAGCGTGGAAGCAAGAGACATTTTCGTTTTAGCTCATAAAATGCAGGCAGATAAAATAAAAAAATGAAAACAGAAAGCAGTAAAGAACACAAGCTCTTTTATACTAGTTCGACCACTCCATTGTGGCCTATATCCAGTCCCACCATTAACAAGGTGGATTCCACTATCATTGAAATGATTACAAACACCAATCCTCTAGAGCTTCACTCACTCTATCCAAGAAAACCGCTTCTAAGTTCTTTACACCAAGAACTTAGACTTCCAAGTGCTAACCCAACTTGGGTAAGGGGAACACCAAAAGTTCAATCCTCAAAACAAAGAAACACACTCAAGATTTTATGTTTTCAATTTTTTTTCTAACCTATCACTCTTGCATTTTTTCACTCTTTAGATTTTTCAAATGCCTCTCAAATATTGTCTTTTACCTTACAGAAACAAGAGATGATAGACTAAGAAAAACTTAATATTCATGAAGCACAATGAAGATGAAGACACTTGCAGATTTTTGCTAAGTGCTTGATACTTTGGTTGCTCTCTTTCTCCTTGATTTCTCCATTGGCTGAACCTCCTTTTATCATAAGGGTATTGCCTCCAATGAGAAGCTACGTCAACTTGATTCTGAGCAATAGCAAAAAGGTGTAGTAGCTAGCTGTGATCATTGCAGCAGTAGAGATGAAATGTTGAGCTTGTACACAAGCCTTCCTTTCCAATTGCAACCGAGAAAGCATCCCATTTTGGTTCAAGTCTTCGCTGTAGTCCCAACGGAAGAGAGAAGAAAGACTTTTCTTCAATTTGATTCCTTTTGCACCCAACCAAATCTCCACCCTTCATTTCTGGCTTTGGCTCCAAGACACAATATCCTCCATTAGATGTATGATGTTGATGTTAAAGTTGATTACCTCATGCTTTCGAAGTTTCAGATTTCGCTCTCTATTCAAGTAAGAAATCCAAATAGCTTAGGAAAATATTAGCTTGCAGATTTTTGTTTCTAAAGCAACTCCAAATATTTTACTCTCATTCAAACGTTGGGCTACAACAAAAACTTAGGCCTGCACAATACAAAACACAACATCAAACAACACTTAGGCTTTTACACCCAACATAATAATGTTTAGTCATCACCAAAAATACATTTAGTTTCCTAAACTCAACAAACTTCTTTAACTATATTAATTACATAAAAGCCTTTCGATGTAAGTGTAATCGTCAATCATTTCGGAACTAATAACACTAAAAACATTTCGTTGTTAACCAATGAATCGAAGATGTAGGTAAGGCGATGTAAACAGAAAATATTATAACGATAATATTGTTAATTACAGACTGTGAAATCCCAAAATACATCTCTTTCAAATTCTACTCGGCTCAACCAAACAAAGGCCTCCTATACTGAGTCGCAAGTCTAAGCAAAATAAAGAAAATCTAGCAACCTAAGCCTCTTATTGTCTAACAACTGGTAAGGCTCTCTACTGACTCAGATCAATTGGAGGTGGCCAAACACTGGAAAGATTGTAGCTGGGCTGACTGTGAGCATCGGAAGATGGGGATTCGGAGTTATCAAAGGGATGTTGAGCAAATGCATGACTACTATGGACGGGAGAGTACTCGGGATGACGTTGAAGCTCTTCCAAGTATTGAAGATAATCTTCATCTGCGTCCATGTCCATAGGGCGAGGATGGCGGAATGAGTTCCCAACTTTTGAGTGGTCTTGCCCCCTCATAACTTTGTTGTCCTTGAGTAGGGGAAACCATCTTCGAAGCCGATGAGGGAGATCCAAGTCGGATTACAGGGCCAAGGGGAGAGTACTGCGGTGTCGAACTAGCTCTTCTAGACAGACCAAATCCTTGAGGAAAGGGATCTTTCTTCTCCGCAGAGTTACGACGCTTGAGAGCCAAAAGAGACTCAACTGGGAGTCCGTACGGACGATCAAGATCAAATCGAATGTTATGGAGCAGATGAATGAAAGGCTCATCATCGAAGTGATATCTTTGAGTCTTTATGATGCCTAAGTCCGAATCTGCTATCTCGTCGGAGTCCTCGTACTTCTCGCGCTTCTCGATCCCCTAAAGGTCAACTAATATATTCTAAGGCTTACGTCAAGTACGGGACACATTATATCTCGTCACTTAGTGTATAACATACAAGGACAAAAGAAAAGAAAAGAAAGAAATAAACACAAGAGAAAAAAAAACAACAAACATACATACAACCTATTGAAACTAACAAACACAAGTAATTATGCAACAAGCAATATGATGAATGCCTAAGTTTTCCTAGCACTGGAAGTGAGCTCACGCGTCGATTGTCTTCCCGCACCCGACGACTACTCGGAGCTAGTCTGAGCATGGTTCCTCACGAGCGAATGTCACGGGAGCACTTAAGCAACCGTACCGCCCTTTTGGGTACTTTCCGCACTCCTTTCTTGCGAATCATAAAGTTGATGAGGCTCCCGTCACCTTAGCATCCGTTGCCGGAGCTATCGTCAAGAGATTGCATCGCTCGTGAGTCACGGATGATCGTGTATAAGGGAGCTACCCCTTCATAGTAATAATTCACAATTAGCCTCCTCACACCATGATACAGATCTTCATCACATCCGGTTCTAAGAACCGTTGCCCGGAAATAGAACTTTAGATGGTGGTTGGATCCACCGGTCCACTCATCACTTAGCTAAACCGACCTGTAAAACTTAGAGCCGAGTCTGATTATACCGATATTCACTCTAACAGTACCAATTCATTACAAGGGAACAAGTCTGGTCTTATACAGAACGCATTCCCAAGGAATAAACCCAATCTGATTAAGCCGTCTCATACTGGTTTAACTGTCACTCTAAGATCTAACCTAGATTTGGGAGACTCAGTTCTCATTTTAGATATTTGTGCAAAAAGCTCCAAAAACAGTTTGAGGTAATTATAAACTTAAGTTTTGAAACCTAGTTTAAATAATAAAATACCTTTTCTTCTTAAAAAGGAAATTATCATTTTACCCTTCTTTAGTTAGGTAACTTAGTAACTAAAATTTTATAAATAACATATGGGATAGTAAATATACTTTTATCATTTATACCACCATTCTGAAAGTAAAATTTACTAATAAAATTCAGATTTAAATCTTATTTTAAATTTTACCATTTCCCCCCTTTTTCTTCTAGTTATTTACAAATTCACCCCTGAAGTTAACTTTATATCAAAATATTTTTTATTAGTAGTTTGATCCCCTCCAACTCTATTATACTCATAATAAACATGTATAAACACTTTAAAAACAGATTGAAAATACAAGGCTTGAAATTACGTTTTTACATTTAATATGGTTACCTTAAACCCCAAATCACCCTCTTTTACCAAAACACGCATATTTTTTTCGTTTCAAAATATTTTTGACCCAAACAAATTTTGTTTGAATCCTAACACACACATATAACCTTTGTAAAAACATTTTTGAAAAAGATATTTTGAAAATTACAACTTTTCCCTTTTTTCTAGCCTTGTATTTCCAAAATTACCCCTTTTAAGTAATAAACAAAAATAATATTATCTTTTAATATATATAATCACCAAAACAGAATTTATATTTCTAATACTTACATTGAGTTACCATAAAAACAGTTTTGGGAAAATGAATTTATAGATAATAAACTTACCCTTTTCACTTATTAACTAAAATAAATCATTTTTAAATACTTTAAAAACTTATTTTCTCAACTACTAGATTTTTCATGTAAAAAACTTTTGAAGTCTGGAGCTTTTACTAAATATGTAAAATGACCGAATTGCCCTTATACAACAAAACTTGTGATTTTTATTAAACTTCAAGTATCAAAATACATTAGTAACATATTAACTTTTATAAAACGCTTTTAATCATAAAATCTCTCCCAAATTAAGGTGGCCTCTTCTGACTCTTTAAATCACCAAACAACCAACATTGTAATGATAATCAAAACAATATTTTTCACAAAACATCAAAATGGATGATTAGGCCTTATAAACATAAATCATCAACATTTAACATTTCAAACATATAACTTTAAATCATAAAATTTCAGCACTCTAATAACAATCATCATTCATAAAAACTCAACATGCAAACACCAAGCTTTCAACCATTTTCATCAAAAATCCATTTTTTTTTACTTGAGCTTACCATCTTTACACATTTTAATTCTTTGTTCATGCTCAAAATTCTTACCACTTCATCTAGTAAAACCCTAACCCCCTTACCTCTTGACGATCACTTTTGGAAACACAACAAGAACACCAAAATCCTCTTAAGCTTCGGCCAACCTAGGGTTTTCTTCAAAGAAACTAAAAACAAAAGAAACAAGGTGAGTGTTTAGGCTTAGTTTATAGAGAAGATCGCATGCAAGGGTGGTCTTGCATTTACCTCTTCGAAAACAAGAAAACAAGAAGAAGAGAAGAGGAGTGACTTCGGTGATGGAGGGAAGAACAAGAGAACAGGAGTGACTTCGGTGTATATGTATATATATTAAATGAAATAAAAGATATAAGAGGTGGAGAGAGTTGCTTTGGCTGAAGCTAATGATGGGGAGGGAATTAATTTCCCAAAAATTTCTATTTTGTGTGGTAATAGCTAATTTTTGGTATAGTTTTTGGTATAAATAAAATTGGATTAAATAATTATAAGAGATGAATTATGGTGTAAAAAAAAGGGTGTTGTGAAAGAGAGATGTATAGTGTTAGCATGGAAAGAAACCATGTAACCAATAAGAAACGAGATTGGTGGGAAAGTGTAAGAAAGGTTATCATTGCTGAAAAGAAAAACGGTAAAATAACCGGTTTAAGATTTTCGGCGAAGCCTTGTCGTTTTACTTTTAAAACTCAGTAAGTGAACTAGGTTTTACCATAATGCTACTGAAATCTCATTTACATCATACCAATCGTTGTATTTGTCGTTTTACCAAAAATACGAACGACCGGTTTCGCGGCGAAAACGCGCGTTGGTAAAAGGCGAGCAAAAACTCGTCCAAACAAAACGAATAAATCAAAACTCAGCATTCTAAGGTTAATTAGGGAAATTTGACATTCCATTATGGAAACAATCGTCTTGAGTTCGTCCGTCTCTGTCAAATACAGACAAAATCGGTTAAACCATCACTAATAGGTAAACCGTCGTAGAAAATAGACAAACAAGCAAAACAGAAAATCTTCACAAACTAACTCCATTTCATACTAAATAAGGGTAATCATATCCACTTAAGATTTCTTAATCATCATTAAAACACATAGAAAATGACAGTTCAAAATTTCTGTCAATAACGACAAGTACGATAAATCGGGGTTTTACACATCTTCAGTTGGCAAATTATTAACAGACAGTTACCCCCGAATTCTTTACGTCCATTAACTTTTTTCCCCAATAAAACCCTAATAAGCGCTTAAGAAATTATGTAAACAACAGATAATTACGAATTACTTACTAACATTGGAGATGTTAGGTCCTTTGCAAATTTTCAATTAGAGTGACTTAATTGGGATATGCTCTTATTTCTTTTGTTGCAGACTTGCAGGGTAACTTATTTAAAGTACTCAAGGTGTATTATCGTTCCAATAAATTATTGTCGATTTTTGACAATATAGTAATTTTTAATGGAATTTAGAAAGAAAAAATAAGCATAAAACGTTCAATATCTTTATACTATCTATTTTATATGAATAATTAAAACTATTGTTTTTTTAAAGTTAATAGATACAGCATCTTAATATAAACTTAACAGCATTTTAACACAAATAAGTATTACCATCGCAAATCTCTTATTACAAAGATACTATTTGTGAGTGTGAGCTTTTTGCCAGTTAGCAGGGTCTTCTCCTTACTTGGATAATGCTCGTAAAGAAGTAATTTATTTAGCGACGGATAATATTGAAAATTTTCGCTCTGTACAATTATCTTACGTTTTATGTCTGCGTGTAATATGGATCTTATCACCAAAATTCATGAGCATTTGTTTAGGCAATGGACAGCTGACTCCATTGATGCTAAAAGTATTACTGGCACATAATTAGTCACTTTCAAAGATTGGTATCAAAAGGATTCTGGATTACTTACTTGGATCCTAGCATCTCTATCAACTACATACAAGAACAAAATTGTACAATGCCCACCAATTCTATGAGGCTTGTGAAATTCTTCAACATCTCTTTACAGCACAAGCATAAGCAAGAATTCAAAGTTTAGACTCAAATATGCGCACAATCAACAAAATTGAGATTCAAGAAATCAGGGTAAGATGTAACACATGGTCTTTGGTCCCTCCTCCATCTTCCAATGCCACTATACTAAGATGTAAATGGCCCTGTATATGAAATTAAAAGGAATCCAAAAGGTGAAATACTTCGATACAAGGCCAGGTTAGTGGCCAAAGTCTTTCACCACAGAGAAGGAGTGGATTATGAAATACTTCGTGCATCATTGATTTTTTTCTATTTTGGGCTCTTAGTTTTGAATTTAATCATTATATTTTGATTATTTTTCTTGGCTCGTTTTCTTTCGGGTTCAAACTTCAAAATTTTAGTTTTATTAATGCCAAAAAAAATCTTAATTTTATGCGTATAAACTTTTCTAAACAAAAAATAGTAATAGACTTTTAAAATATAGGCTTTGGCCCTTTGTATTACCAAATAAAAAGACATTTCCAAGAAAAATTAAAGACTTACACAGACACCTAAAAAAAAAAAAAACTTCCACAAATATAGTTCCCTTTTTTCGTGAACAAAGAGTGCTTAAATAAAAAAGAAAAGAGAAAAGAGCATTTAAGATT
>JASCZI010242017.1:6860-35489 GCA_036250425.1 Stylosanthes scabra | reverse complement strand
TTTTTTTTTTTTTTTTTTTTTTTTTTTTTTTTTTTTTTTTTTTAATTAAAGTTTACTAAAGCACCATGAGCTTAGGCAAATTCTCAAGTTTGATAACCTTTGACTCTAGCCTTCACATTTTAACCAAATGGTTTCTTGTGTCTTGTGAGCATACTCAGGCCTTTCAAACCATCTTTGAAGATTGATGCTCTTAGTTCTTACTGCATAATCCTAAAATGTTATGAATTGATGCTCAAAGACAATATCCAACCCACCTGAAGAAGAAAGAACTACTCCAGAAATTCAGTTTTCAGATGAGTTGTGAAGTTCGTTGCACAATGGAATCATATCAGTTTTGTAATTGGGCTTTGCTGTCATTTTCTCGAGTCTTCAGTGGAGTGTTATTTCATATTGTGTATCTAATTTAACTGCTGTAGCCTGTAACCTATAGGAGGTAACAAGTTGACTTGATTTTGCTCTATTTTAAAACAACATATCCCTTCAGATTTAAGCAAATTCCATTTGTTATTTTGTAAAAATAACATTAAGCTCCCCTAAAGTGTGGCTTAGAGGTCATATCTGCTAGATAAATAATAGGGAATTATGAATTTTATCAAACGTGTTGGGGAGTAGAAAAGTTAGTTTGGTTTTTATTTATTTATTTATTTATTTATTTATGTCATTGTATACTGCTCACACACCCGGTGATCCACACACTAGAAAGGAGTTTATATATTCCACTCCTTGCATTGGAACCCAGTACAACTTGAAGAGAAATGAGAAGTCTACATATTCTATATCAACAGAAAGTAAAAAAGTTTAATTTAGTCCTTTGAAAGGGTTTGACGTAGCCACATTCCCTTCTGCATATATGTTGCCCCAAGGTTGGAACTCGGAACTCAACCCGGGTAATTAATTTATCTTTTTTCTTTTTGGTATTTAATTTATCCTTATTCTTTGGTTTTCTGGGAACTCCTATAGGGCTCAGTTATAAGAAGATGAAAGAAATATCCATTAAAGGCTCAATGACCAATAACTAATATTTTTGAACAAAGGCCCAAACTTATAAACACTAGAGACACATTTAATTTTTCTTTTCCGTTAATACCATTTTTTTTCTCTTTTGTTTTTGGTTAACTTTGTTTTTTTCTTTTTCGTTGCAAGAGGTTTGGATTCAAGTATCACCTCGTCTAATAAAAAAAAATCGCTTCCTAGTACCCAAAGAAGAAGAAAAATAAAACAATTTTCTCCCTATAAAAGTTGAATTTTTTATTAGCTAGAGTTTTGTGAAATTTTTTAATATGTTTGTCATGTTAAGTACTATTTTCATTTGAAATCATCTAATGGAGATAATAATATTTTTTTCCCCAAACAAGAATACTATTTCTTATTTGCAACATTCAATAGCTCATTTTTTTTTATAACAATTGAAATCAGTCTTTCTGGTATTCTTCCTGGTTGCCAATGGAAAAATTAGCTAATGAGCTCCTTTTTGCTCACATCTCTGATTCTGAGTTGTGCATTGATGATGTCTGGTAAGAGGGGCGTTGGAATCTTGAAGCTCTTCACACGATAATCCCATATATTTTGAAGACTTTGATCCGATCTATTAATTTGGATATTCAGGCCTTCCGTGACACAGGCTGATTCTGAAAAAATAGTGCTTCTAAAATTTATTCGGTTAAAGAGGGATATGACTGGTTGGCAGGTCGTAAACATCAGTGGCAAACAGAGGTTACTTGGCTTTGGATTTGGAGACTAAAGATTCCGGAAAAGATAAAGATGCTGATTTGGTTGTGCTTTCATCATGCTGTGCCTACGGCGGATTTTCGCTTTAGGCGTGGTCTTGCTCTGTCAAATATTTGTGCTCGGTGCCACAAGCTGTTGAAGACATTTCCCATTGTTTCTTCTCTTGTCCCAAAGCTTTGCAGGTTTGGCAGCATCTTGGTTTAAGAAATTCTCAAACTTGAACCCCATCGGATTTCTTGCTTAGGTTCTAGCACTGTTGCTCTTTCGGAGACATTCTAGCTGCAGTGGCTATTTGGTGGATTTGGCGCGACCGGAATAATGATGTCTTCAATCTTTCAGAATCGTGGAGTTTAGAAAAGGTCATAGCCCTTTGTCGTGCAAACATCAGAGATTTTACTTACTTCTCAAAAATGCAACAAGGTACTCTTGATCCTCATCTCCGTATGACTTGACATCCCCCTCCTGTTGATTTCATAAAGGTAAATTGTGATGGTAGTCTAATGGCTCATAGTCACCTTGTCGGTTTCGGCTGCATTCTTAGGGATGATTGTGGTAATTGGCTGGGGGGTTGTTCCGGAAGCCTTCGGGAAACCAATATTCTTAGGTGTGAACTGTTTGCCATTTGGAAGGGTCATACTCTTACTTGAGAGAGAGGTTTTCATCAGGTAATCTGTGAAATTAACAGTTTGGACGCCTTTAATCTTGTCAACTGTGAGCTATCGTCTGTAATGGATCACCGAGACTTAATTTCCAAGATAAAGAATGTAGAGCTTTTGTCCTAGTCCATGCACATAAATTTGATTCAGCGTTCTGCTAACAATGCCGCGGATTTATTAGCTAGACATGCTGCTTCTGCCCAGCTTACTTACAAGGAATGGTCTCACCCTTCGATTGATCTTAACTCTGTAATTCAGCAGGATTGTGCCCTTAGTTTGTCTTTCTCTTCGGTCAACAAAAAAAATTGAAATCAAATTACCATTTGAATCCGATTATCTAGAGATTTACTTCAATAGATTGGTTATGTACACGATATTTAATCAATTAACTACTTTAAATATTTTGATCGAACATCTTTATAGTAATACAATTAAAAAGGTTTTTTTTTTTTTTTTGATATGTGGTTCAGAGATATATAGAGATTTATTTATGTGTCTGGTGTAAATATTACTTTTGAAGTTGGTGATTTGATTATATTAACATCCTAGTACCTGATAACCACAACAAAGAGTGACCAACAAATCCGTCTCCCTCTCACAAGTTATGGAGAAACTAAACATGATATGGCAAGTTGAAAAAAGAAAAGAAGAATACAAATTAAACGGTGGAGTATGGAGGAGAAGGACAAGAAAATCAGAAAGATATTTGAATGACGTGAGGGAAGAAGCAATGAAGCAGAGTTAGCATTCGGCAGAAATTGGCATTTGTCTGTTTCTTTTGTCGGGAGGGAAAATGAAGCAAATTGTATGAGACACGCATTTATTTATTGTTCATTGTATACATTATATTATACATTGAATTGCACATTAACATGTACCATACAAGTATGTAGTATGTCGTATATGGTATAGTACATTATAACAATTTACAATTTTACAATACAAAATACATGTAGTACGTTGACCGGTCATTGCCACACTTTTGCACGTGCTTTGATTCTTTTCAGTTTCATTCCGTGGCAATATTTCAAACACAGGGAGGCACCGCCTCTCAAGCGTCACCTTCTAAATTCTAATCAAAATCTCATTCCAATAATATATTTGCTAAACATTATCTTAAGAATATTAAAATAAATAAATAAAATCTACAATCAATGAATTAAATTATGAGTTTAATTTGGTATGCTTATATTTTCAAAAGTTTTATATAATTATTAAATTAAATTTATATGTTTAAATAATTTTAACTGATAAATTTTAAAATTATTTATTTTTCTTATCTTGATAATATAAATTTAATTTATACAGCCAACGTAAAAATTATATTTATTCTTTTAGGTAATTATTTACACAATCGTGTGAAAATCAATTATTTTCGGTGATGCAATATGTTATATCATGTGATTGAATAGACGTGTAAAATTATTTTATATTATCAAACTTAAATTCTTATAATATAATATTGAGTATTTGGATGATAAAAATAAGGCTTAAAATTATTAAATTATTGCTAAAGGAGACACAAAACACAATGTAATTAAAAGAAGAAAGAAAATATTTCAAAGTTGGAGAAAGAAAGAAAGTGGTAGGGCACACACGTTTGTGGCAAGGGATTGAGAATTGGACGAAGCACATTGGCTGAAAACATAAAAAGGAATGGTAGAGAGTGGGACCCACAAGAACCGTAGGGTCACGTGAAAGTCACCACCCTCCGCCACCAACATCATCGGCTCCTGTCTTCCTTCCCACACGCAACGCGTGTCGCGTGCAACCCACTGTCCCTCTCAAGCACGTGCAACCCTACACCTACGCACGTGCCTTCATAGCTCATACTGAGATTGAGACGAGATACCGTTACGGAAACGACGCTAAGCTGTATAGCACAGTGTTTGAAATAAGCTTTTTATTTAACGGAAAGAGGTAAGTGGAAGTTACGAGAGTACCCCTGGAAGTGTCATATTTTTCTTCTTGTCTTGTTGCACCGGAATTGTCGAATTATCCCATGTTCACATCTATCGCCATCAACAAAGGCTCTGAGGCTCATGCCATTTCAACATCAGTTTTGGCTTTTCAGGTCAAATAAGCGTGCTTTGTAATAATGCAACCAGTTTTGCTCTTTTACGGTTTTACCATATCACCCTCACCCACAAAAACACCTTGGCTTCTAACTTCTAATAACTCGTTCTTATTTTTGTTTTTATTTGGTTTTTTTTTTTTTTTTTGGCTTTTGATGGTGAATTTTAAAAGGTTTTTATTTTAGTCTTTTTTATTGTTAGTTTATTCTATTAAGTATGCTAATGTATATAGTAAGTTAAATGGTGAAGTGGCCATGTCCAAAAAAAATGGTGAAGTGGTAATTTGGAATGTTATTTTGATGAACGGTAATTTCAAAGGTTAACATTTCTTATTCTTATTTAATTTGTCATATCAATACTTAATGGATAGGAATAAATTAATAACACTTACAAAAATCAATTTTTTTTTTAAATTTTACTAATCCAAAGAAAAATATTATAGAGTAGAAAAAATAATATTTTGGCCTCGCTTATAGCTGAATTATTTCATTGTACTATGTTTTATACTTCAGTCTATCAAAAAATTCTTTGGTGTTTCGTTGTTTTATTCTAATATTGGTGTACAAACAAATTAGTACTTAGGTTTACATCTTCTTCATCCAATAATTAATTTATTTGTACATTAATATTAGTACAAAACGAGGTGGCACCAAATATTTTTTTTCCCTACATTGTTTTTTTTTATTCCACATAAATTGTTTAGTTGTTTATCCGAACAAACAAATATATAAAGGGGATGATATTCTACTTCCTCTTTTCCTAATTTCTTAGAAAAATTTACTACTTATTTAGTTCAGAGCTTCCATATTCGGACTCAGCTATAAAACCACCTGACACAAGAAGGTTCCTTTTTTCCCTCCAAGACACGATTGTTCATCTGATCTTCTCCACAACAAGTCAATAAACATCTATAATTCCTAGCTAGCCGGGATTTTTTTTTTATTTTTAAAATAAGTATCCACTTCACATGGATTAAAATGACCCACTTCATATAAATATGCTACTATGCTAGCTATTATCTCTCTTATTTAGAAAAATAATTGAAAAGAACTTTTTTTTTTTTGGTAATGAATTGAAAAGAACTTGGATGACCGTTCCTTATTTTCTCTTTATAAGTTCGTTTCAGGTATAATAGGTGGGAATCAGTTACTCTTATACTTTTAGTCATTAATTTTAATTATATAATATATATAATTAAGATCAATGATTAAAAATATAAATATAAGAATACTTGAATTCTCAATTATAATAAAATGCTTTCTATAGGTTAATATATAAATTACAACTTTTTAAGAAAAAATAATAACTCAAGTAAATTAAACTTAATACTTAACAAGAAAAAAAAAAGTTAAGTTAAAATTTTTATTAATTAATTAACTACGTTAAGTATATATTAAAATCAGCCAATAAAATTAATTATTACTCTAAAATTAAATATTAGAATACAAAATACAAATAAATTAAACAATAATATATATATTTATACAAATATAAAATTTTTTATTGATAAAATATCTACTATCTACTATTAGTAAGGTAGATTAATTGTTGAAGTATTACTACTAGTATTAACTACTAAGCCCTCTCCTTTGCATGTGGGGGGCAGCGCTTGCGATTACCATATCCATAGGCACGTAGTCGAGTCACACACGTACCAAATCATAACTCCAGTCTCTCCACAGACCACATCACCACAACAATAATTAATCAATGGCACAATCGTAATAACCAACAAAACCCAAGGTCAATTAATTTCCCCCAACATATTTAACTCAACCCTTTCACACCTTCTACACTCTCTTCTCTCTCTTTTCCTAACAAGTCTCCAAAGTCTCATTCCTCATTTTCCCATCACCTTCCTTCCATTCAAACCCTTTTCACAATCAGTTGCCACTCTTCCGCGCTAGACGACATCTTCCACCGCTCCACCGCTCCGATGACCGATCTTGCCAGATAACCCGCAGGGATTGCGGATGCCACGTTTCCAATTTGTTGTTTTTCTTGATCCCTATTTGTATTTATAGTTTTGAGGAGAGGGAAGGGTATCTTCAGTAGTGGTTTGTGCCAGTGGAATTTTCTCTGGTGAGATGACGGGGACGAGGCAGCCTACATGGAAGGAGAGGGAGAACAACAAGCGGAGGGAGCGGCGGCGGAGGGCGATCGCCGCCAAGATCTTCGCCGGGTTGAGAATGTATGGGAACTACAAGCTCCCGAAGCACTGCGACAACAATGAAGTTCTTAAGGCTCTGTGCAACGAAGCCGGTTGGACCGTTGAACCTGACGGCACCACGTATCGGAAGGTAATGAAAAAACTTAAAGCTCCCTTCACCTTTGATGTCACCGTTGAAGAATGCATATTTTTGGTTGTTTAAATTAAATTCGTGTTAGCTGTTATGCCAAATTGGTTGTGAATTTGTGATCATCTTTTGCTATATCATGTTATGTGAGGTTTGAGTTTGAGTTTCGTTTTAATTATGTTAGTGTTGAAATGGTTTTGGATTTTGGTGTTAGTTTTGGGTGTTGATTCTATTGCTTTTTAGGGGTTTTCCTTTCACCGGTGTACGATAGATCTGGTTATAGCTAAGCTATTGTGTCTCTCTATCTCTCTCTTGAACGTGAAGCACAAAAGATTCGTTGTATGGTGTGTGTTGTATTGGTCCTCATGGGATAGATGGGGATGAAGGCATAGATCTCGAGGGTAAGGAATGAATAAAATGGCCATTATGGGCTCAAGGGAGTGCTAGAAAGGTGGAAACTGTATTGCATTTGATCATGGGAAGTGAGAATTAGAGGGGGTTTGAAGGGGTAGTTTCGTCAGTTTCAAAAAGTGTCCTCATTGGTATGTATTTATGTGTGTGTGTGCGCGCTTGGTTAGGGGTAACATGGCAGAAGCTTTTTGCAGACATTGTATGGTACTCTGATTTGGATAGCCACTTTTCCTTTTTTATTTTTTGGGGAGAAAAGAGGGTTTTCCCTTGAAAACCCGTGATATTTCTTCTTTTTTTTGGGGGATTTTGCAGTTGTATTTATTTGTTTTGTGCAGTGGCACCCACTTTTATTGATGACGCCCTACATAAAGTTTTCAATAATGCCGGCTATAACTGGAGATGTAACTTGTTTTGACTCGCCAGAGTTGTTTATACTGAATAGGGCCTTTTTTCTTTTTTTCTGGGTTTGGTTTGGTTTTTCTTCTTTTGCTTTTTCCCTTTTTCTTTTTTTGATTGATTTCTGCTAAAGAAGGGGGTTGGAAGTACGTGTGTTTATGAGAGAAAGAGAAAAAATAAAATAAAAGAGGGATGGGGGATACAATATTCTATTTTTGTTTGCAAACAACTTATGATAATTAATGTAACTTGAGTTAACGTGTTAAGTGATGTCTTGGAAATTTATAGTTGCTTTGATGTATTATTATTATTGTTATTTTAAAAGTAATGCAGATGAACTTATAAATATGTTTAAACTTTTCTATGTTGAACTTTTTGGAAGCTTGTCTTCATCAGTAATGAAATGGTTGAATAAATTAAGAATGACAACTTGAAAATGATTTGAATAAGGTAAAAGTGTAAAACTACAGGACTCTAATTTTGTAAGAGTAGTGAGTAATAGAGATTGTGTATTAAATGCTCTGTATTCAACTTGGTCCCTACTTCATTATGTGCATGGATTGATTGCTTATTAATGCTCAATTGATAAATTCCATGCTTTGCTTTAATAATTTGTCTATCTTTTACACCACCAATGTTGGATATAAATTATAAACTATTCTTACTATTAATAGAAATTTTATGATATTTGATTAAAATCTTTGTAATTGTGGTATCATATATGGACATAAGTTAAAGAGCAAATTATAGATACCTTGTTTATAGGGAAATTGCTACATTTTTGTTTGTAATTTGGATAGATATGCTCTCTCTAGGTTGTTAACCTTAAACAATTTGTAAATGAAGGGATGCAAACCTGCTGAACGCTTCGAAGTTGGTGGCTCTGCTGTGGCAACCCCATGTTCATCTTTCCATCCAAGTCCCTGTGCTTCCTACAATCCAAGCCCAGGATCTTCTTCATTCCCTAGCCCTCGCTCATCTCCCTTTGCCGCAAATGCCAATGCTGATCCCAATTCACTCATTCCATGGCTTAAGAACCTCTCATCTGGATCATCCTCAGCATCCTCTTCAAGGATTCACCAAATATTTCATAATGGCTCCATAAGTGCTCCTGTCACTCCTCCACTAAGCTCTCCATCTGCACGAGCAGAATGGGAAGACCAGCCTGCTCCCATGGGGGGTGTACAACAGTACTCTTTCATGCCCTCATCCACTCCTCCTAGCCCTGGACGCCAAGTTGTTGACCAAGATTGGTTTGGAAAGATTAGGGCTCCGCAGGATGATGGGACAACTTCTCCAACCTTCAGCTTGGTCTCCTCAAATCCATTTGGCGTTAAGGAGGAGAATCTTGGTGGAAGTAGCTCTTGCAACTGGACGCCAATTCCTAGTGGTACTTGTTCTCCTATTGTTGCGGCAAGCTCTGATCGCACGGTAGATACTCTGATGGCGGAAGCTGCTTGTGATGAGTTTGCCTTTGGAAGCACCAGAAAAGGTTTTGTAAATGCTTGGCAAGGAGAGAGGATTGTTATTGGATCTGATGATCTTGAGCTCACCCTTGGGAGCTCAAAAACCAGGTAGCTAGAATCTTTCAATTATTAAGGTCTTTCAATTATTAAGGGAAAAAAAAATTTCCCAGGCACATGTATGATAAATGAAAATATATTCTTTCAAAAACAAATCCTAATCTAAATTTTGTTATGTTTCAGGCAAACTTCTGCATAAATGAACATTCACATGTCTTTGCATCCCTTTTGTTTCCTACTATGTAGCAAGGTTGAAGGAGGGAACAACCATGGTGAGCATAAGCATGCAGCTGCTGTTCGTTTAGTTTGTTAATTTTTTTTCTTAGGGCTTAACTTATTTGGTAGTTCTGTATACAGCTTTTAGTTAGGTGTAGGCGGTTTGCTGCCATTAATTTGGTCAGTGTCTTGATCAAACCCTGAATTCTGTTAGAAAGATCAATACATGTATGGATCCTGGTTTGATATTGAATGAAATTCTAGTTGGAGAATCAAGTATATTTGAATAGCCGTGGGATGTTGGCTTGTTTTTCTGATTTTATTACTGATCCTGCACTGAAACTTTGACATTTATTCATAGTATTGATATGGGATATTTCCTTCAAGAAACATATATGGCTATGGCTCTATATTGTGTACCAATGGATGCCTTTAGTAGAAAAAGAGGATCTCCAATTAGTGAAATGAACTATAGAAGAATGATTTAAGAGCTGCATCAATATATCCAAATTTAGCACCTATGTCATTTAGAGGGTATAGAAAAATAACAAGAAAATAAACGTAGTTTTTTTTAAGACATAAGAACATAAACATAGTTAGAAGTGGGACTTGTGATGATGGCTAGTTCATGGGATATGAAATGCTACATTCTTGGTGCCTTTTAAATTATCTTGTCATGCCCATGTTATGATATTGTCAGCATACCATTATTCGGGTAATGAATATTTTCACAATTTTTTTGTGCATTTTAGGTACACATAACCGAGAAACTACTAATTTCTAGAATAAAAGTACTGTAGACAATTTTTTTAAAAAATTGAAAAAAACAGTTGGAGGGATATAATCGAATATAAAAGAAAAAGGATATTCATAAAAAAAGTGCATTATTCTTGGTAATAGGTTTTAGACTGTTGCACAGCTACAACATTTTTTTGGAGAGTACTAGTAGCAGATATCGGTCTGTTTTGGATATGGTTAAATATATTTTTTATTAAATTAATTTAAAATTATGTTTTTTTGAATCAATTATTTTTTTAATATTTTTATTCTAAAATTATTTAAATATAAGATTTAATACTATAAATTAACCATTTAAATGTTTATATATAAATTTTTTTATCAAATTAGATATAAAATATATTTTATTAGTTAAAATATATTATTTATTTCTTCAGATTTATACGTCAAAATATATATATATATATATATATATTGACGTATCTGCATTCCATTTTTTTTTTTCTAAAATTTTTTATCCTGTACCGAATCCATGCAATATACCTAATTTGTTTTCCACTGTGAAGAAAAATTAAAAGTTAAAGTTATATCAAGAAGATGAATAAAGTGGAGTCGGAAAGAGTAAAAAGAATCACTTCTTCTAGAATTGAAAATTAAAAAAATTAGGCTACGAATTAATTGATGGTATTATTGTCTTTTTCAAAATAATGTTTAGGTCCGATTTTTATTTAAATAGGTTTTTTTTAATAATAATTGGTTTTTTTTTTATTAATTGGTTTAGTCTGTTTTTTTTTTCAACTAGGTAACTAATAAAAGTTCAGTCAACATCAGTCAATAATTTAAATTGGATGTTCTATTTCTTTAGATTTTAGATGTAATATTTCTAAAAACAATAATTATAAACAACCAAACATTTTTAACAATTAAGTCCAACCAAGTTTAATTTTTTCACGTGCTTTTTCACGTAAAATTTTGCTGCAACTTCTTCTTCCTATTTCTTCCTTCTACAACTTCTTCTTCTTCATCTTTCTTCTCATCATTATTCTTCTTCTCCGTCAACTTCCGTTGCTTCTTCTGATGACGATGACGGCGGCAGTGGCAATGGCGACGACAACAACAGAGAAGAAGAAGACGACAAAAACAGAGAAGAAGATAACAGCGACAACAGCGATGGCGAGGACGAAGACGAAGAAGAAGAAGAAGACTAAAATATTAATTTGTGTGTTTTGATATTGTAATTGTATGAATGTAAATGAATATGAATCAATGTAAATCAAGATTGATTTTGGATCAATGTGAGTGTTGTTGAAAATTCAATTCAGTTTTTATATATAAAAATCCGTTTCTGTTTGTATTCAAAATCTGTTTCTACTTTTATTCAAAATCCGTTTCTGTTTTCGTAAAAATTCAATTCAGTTTTTATATGAAAATCCGTTTCTGATTTTTTTCAAAATCTGTTTCTATTTTCATTCAAAATCCGTTTCTATTTTCATAAAAATTCAATTCAGTTTTTGAGAAAATCCAATTCATTTTTTAATTCAAAATCCGTTTCTATTTTATTTCAAAATCCATTTCTGTTTTCATGAAAATTCGTTTATGTTTTCGTGAAAATTCAATTTAGTTTTTAAATGAAAATCTAGTTCTGTTTTCATTCAAAATCTGTTTCTGTTTTCGTGACCTAAAGTCACGCCTATGCGTGAACAACCTCAGCCTGGAGCTAAACAAGACCACGCCTAGGCGTGGGTTCATCACCAAATCCGTTTCTGTTTTCATTCAAAATCGGTTTATATTTTCGTGACCCAAAATCACGCCTAGGCGTGGGTTCACCACTGAATCCGTTTCTATTTTCATGAAAATCTGTTTCTGTTTTTTATGCAAATCCATTTCTGTTTTCGTGAAAATCCAATTCAGTTTTTATATGAAAATCCGTTTCTGTTTTATATTAAAATCCATTTCTATTTTCATTTAAAATCCGTTTCTGTTTTCGTGAAAATCCAATTCAGTTTTTCATCATCAATATCAACAACAACAGCAACAACAACACCGGCAACAATAATAACAACGTAACAGAGGAGGAGGAGGAAGAAGAGGAGGAGAAAATAGAAAATGAGGAAGAAGAAAATTATGACGATAGTGCCAACAATGACGACAACGACGATGATGACAGCGACAACGACGACAACTACGGAGGGTGGCGGTAACAGCGAAGCAGTAACAAGAGGAAGAAGGAGGTGGAGGAGGAGGAGGATGAGGATGGGGAGGAAAAGAAAGAGGATGAGAACGAAGTTGCAGAAACGGGCACGCGTGTTTTCAAGTACTCAGAGGGGCGCATGTTTTCACGTACTCTTAGGGAGAGTAGGTTTTGAATGCTTGGTTGGACTTGGTTAGTGAAATTGCTTGGATGTGTAGTATTATTGTTCTAAAAAATACAAGGTTGGCTTATTGTTAGTTGTTTTAAATTTCAGAAGTTGTATGGTTTTTATTGTGGATGTTTTATAAACAGTGATTTCAACTGTGCTATTTTTTATTGGCTGTTTTATTGCTTAGAAACTTGTACTTTTTCTTAAAATTACATTCCTCCTCTCAAATCACCTTCTTTCCCATTCAAACCCTTTTCACAATTAAGCATCGTCTTCTGATTTCACTCGTCCGAATTATCCTGAGTTATCGCTCTTCCACGCTAGACGACACCATCCACCACTCCAATGAGCGATCTTGCTAGATAACATGCAAGGATTGCGGCCGCCATGTTTTGAATTGGTTGTTTTTCTTGATCCCTATTTATTTTTCTGGTTCTAATGAGAGGGAAGGGTTTTCTTCTCTTCGGCAAGATGACGAGGATGAGGCATGGAGGCAGCCTACGTGAAGGAGAGGAAGAACAACAAGCGGAGGGAGCAATGGCAGAGCGCGATGGTCGCCAAGATCTTCGCCGCATTGAGAATGTACGGGAACTACAAGCTTCCGAAGCACTGCTACAACAACGTAGTTCTTAAGGCGTTGTACCGTTGAACCCGACGACACCATGTATCGAAAGGTAATAATGAAAAAGGCTAAAAAAACTCGTTCAACTTTCATGCTACTGTGAACAATGGAATATTTTTTTGCTATTTAAATTAAATTAATGTTAGTTGTTATGCGAAATTGGTTGTGAATTTATGATCATCTTTTGCTATATGTGAGGTTCGAGTTTGATTTGATTTGATTTTGAAGTGTTAAAATGCTGATGTTAGTGTTGAAATGGTTTTGTGTATAGTTTTGGGTGTTGATTTTATTGGGATTTCCCTTCACTGAGTGTAGGGAGTGCAAAAAAGTGGAAACTGTAATGCATTTGATAATGGGAAGTGGGAATTAGAGGGGTTTGAAGGGGTAGTTTCGTCAGGTTCAAAAAGTATCCTCACTGGGAGTGAGATGTATTTATGAGTGTGTGTGGGAGCTTCCTTAGGGGTAACATGGCAGAAGCTTTTTGCAGACATTGTATGGTAAATTCACTAAATTGTTATAGAAGAATGATTTAAGAGCTACACCAATATATCCAAATTTAACACCTATGTCATTTAGAGTGTATGAAAAAAAGAACAAGAACATAAACATAGTTAGAAAGTGGGAGTTGTGGTGATGGCTAGTTCATGGGATATGAAATGCTACATGTGGTGCCTTTTTAAATTATCTTGTCATGTGCATATTATGATATTGTAGTATACCATTATTCGTGTAATGAATATTTACACAATTTTTTGTGCATTTTTAGCAAAACATAATTAGAAAACTACTAACTTCTAAAGTAAAAATATATCTTTATTTATTTATTTATTTTGGACAAGAATTAAAAATAAAAAATCAGAGGGATATATAACCGTGTAAAGAAACGAAAGGGACATTCATAAAACAATTTTCTATTATTTTACATTATTCTTGGTAATTGGTTCTCATGTATAATTTTTTTCCGTGAAAAAAAATTTAAAATTAAAGTTGAATTAGAGATCAAGAAGATGAATGATGGAGCTGGAAAGAGCAAAAAAATCACGTATTCTACATTCATAAACTAAAATTAGTCTAGGGAATTAATTAATGGCATTATTCACTTTTTCAAAACAACGTTTTGGTCCAATATTTAAATAGTTTTTTTTTTTTTTAATAATGATGAAATAATTGGTCTCTTTTATTAATTAGTCTAGTCTTTGTTGTTAATTTTTCCTAAAATTTTTCCAAAAAAAAATTAATCACTCTTTACTCGAGTATTCAAAAATAAAAAGAAACAATCATACATACTACATATATAGATAAAAGATCAGTTATTTACCTGTATAAAATACATTAAAATAAGAGTGAAACAACACATATACTTATATACAAATATATAATAAATAATTTATTGATTAATTTTTAATATACATATAATATTCTTTTTCTTTTTGGACAAATCTTCCTTCTTCTTTTTATGTATAAAAGGAGAAAATGAGAGCAGTGAATGGTTGGTTGAGTGATGCTTTATTCTCTTAACAAGTGTCTAATTTTTATGCATGACAAGTGGCACATTAAAATTATAAAAAATAATACTTTTTTATAAAAAAAAGCACTAATAGTTTACAAGTGTTTAACATAATTATTTGACAAATGTCAAGAGAAACTAAAAATTTAAAATAATAAAATAAAAACAAGAGAAACAAAAATTATTTGATATATAAATATTTTAAAATTAATAAATTAATTTAAATTAAAATAAAATAGAGTCTCGCGTAAAGCGAGAGCATTACCTTAGATGTTTATATAGATACTTCAATTACTCAATCTATTATTTATAATTTTAACATTGACAAGTGTTAGACAATGAAAACAAGAGAAATTAAAAATTTAAAATAATAAAAACGAAAGAATTATCCCTGATATTTATATAAATCATTTAGTTTTAAACTAAGATTTTATGAAAATTCTTCATTGAATGTACGTTGATAATAATAATAACTATATAGATAAACTACGTAAATAATACAATTCGAATATCGAATAGAATGAAGATGCACGGGCAGTGAATTACATATAACATTCGGGTTTCATATTTTGTTTGGACTATTTCAATTTTTTTCCCCCCAAATTTCTGTTGATATCTTAAAGTCCATGATCCATTATTAAAAAAAAAAAACCCTGGAAACCAAACAAATAGAAAGAAAGAATGTTACCAAAAAAAAAAAAAGAAAAAAAAAGAAAAAGAAAGAAACCCTTGCAAAACCCTGATGACATAACAGGAATACAACATAGCCGCTGTGAGAGAAGAAAAATAACACTTGACTGGAGTGGTTGGCATTCTTGCCTCCATTGATGCTCTTCAAAAGCAGCACCTATCACCTCTAACCTCTAACAGCAAATAATGAACTTCAGGTTCCAGAACCTTCTTGGAGCCCCTTACAGAGGTGGCAACGCAGTAATCTCCAACAACACCCTCCTAATCTCACCCGTCGGTAACAGAGTTGCCGTCACCGACCTCCTCAAGTCCCACACCACTACTCTCCCTTCTCAGTCTTCCTCCAACATCTCCCGTATCGCCGTCTCCCCCGACGGCACCTTTCTCTTAACCCTCGACGACCGCAACCGCTGCCACTTCATCAACCTCCGCCGCCGTGTCGTCCTCCATCGCATCTCCTTCAAGCATCCCGTCTCCGTCGCCAAGTTCAGCCCCGACGGCTCCTTAATCGCCGTCGCCGCCGGTAAGCTCGTCCAGATTTGGCGCTCCCCTGGCTTCCGCAGGGAGTATTTCCCCTTCGAGCTCCTCCGCACTTTCGCCGACTTCGACGGCAAGGTCACCACCTTGGATTGGAGTCCTGACTCCAATTACTTGATCGCAGGGTCTAAGGACCTCACTGCGAGAATCTTGTACCTCAAGAAACCGAAGAAAGGTGATTTGAAATATAGGCCTTTCTTGCTTTTAGGGCATAGGGATTCTGTTGTAGGTGCGTTTTTCGGTGTTGATTCGAAGACTAATAGGGTTTCTAAGGCTTATACTGTTGCTAGGGATGGAGTTTTGTTTAGCTGGGGTTTTGTTGATGGAGGTGTGGATGATGCTATGGATGTTGAGGGATCGGAGCCGGAGTCTCCGGGGACACCAGAGAGAGATGCAGAGGGGAATTTGAATGTGGAGAATGGTGGTGTGAAGAAGAGAAAGGAAAGGGATGGTGAGGTTGATGATGAGGGAGGGTATTTGTGCAGGGGTAAGTGGGAGTTGCTGAGGAAGGACTTTCTTGGGCAGGCCCCGGAGAAGGTGTCGGCTTGTGATTATCATAGAGGGCTGGACACGCTGGTTATTGGATTCACTAATGGAGTCTTTGGGTTGTATCAGATGCCGGATTTTGTGTGCCTTCACCTGTTGTCTATATCAAGGGAGAAGATCACCACGGTGCTGTTCAATGAGCTTGGGAACTGGCTGGCCTTTGGATGTGCGAAACTCGGGCAGTTGCTTGTGTGGGAGTGGCGTTCTGAGAGCTACATTTTGAAGCAGCAAGGTCACTACTTTGATGTGAATTGCCTTGCTTATTCGCCTGATTCACAACTCCTTGCCACCGGAGCGGATGATAATAAAGTGAAGGTACTTGAGAATGAACGATATTCTTGTATTAGAAATTGAGCTATTTTGATTTGTTACCTTGCACCTTTGATAATATCTATATGTTTTGCAAGTTTGGATGTGTGATCATTTCTTTAGAATAGTTTAAGATTAAACCTGGTTTTGTAGCGTCTTTTATAATACCTATGTATAATATATTATACTGCATGAATTTAAAATTGAATTCAGGTGAAAGTTTTATATTTCTCTGTTACAGGTTTGGACTGTTTCCTCAGGCTTTTGCTTTGTTACTTTTTCTGAGCATACTAATGCCGTTACTGCTCTACATTTTATGGCAAGTAACAACTGTTTGCTTAGTGCATCTCTCGATGGGACTGTTCGAGCTTGGGATTTATTACGTTATCGAAACTTTAGGACATTCACAACCCCTTCTTCAAGACAGTTTGTTTCTTTGACAGCAGATCAAAGTGGCGAAGTTATATGTGCTGGTACTAAAGATTATTTTGAGGTATCCTTTTATGCAAATTAGGTGGTTTCTGATTGTATCATTTTTTACATATATAGTATGTAATATGCAATAAACTTAATTTCACCCATTTTGCTATGTGTAACAGATTTTTGTTTGGTCAATGAGAACTGGCCGTTTGTTGGATGTGCTTAGCGGTCATGAAGGTCCTGTTCATGCATTGATGTTTTCTCCAACAAATGTTAGTCTTTTCGCACTAATGCTTATCTCCACAAGTTACTGTCATCCATTTTCTGTATTAGTTTTAGTTTGTTCCAATTTTCTTTCGCAACAATGTATGCTTACTAGAAACTCCAATGAAGCCATGATTCAGTGCTTTCAGTTTTATTATAAAATAATAGTAACATGTTGCAAGCCCATCGTATTATCAGATAACTATACAATTTGTCTCGAGATTTGACGAGGGGAACCACCAAAATTTGTTTTGTGTGTGTGTGTGTTTATTTATTTATTTATTTTTCCCCAGGGTTTTCACATCTATTGTGCCATACTGCTATTTACAGGAAGCCTAACATCGTTTCTTCTATTTTGATGTAGAATATCTTGACTTCATCATCATGGGACAAAACTGTTCGGTTGTGGGATGTCTTTGATGGAAAGGGGGCAGTTGAAACATTTACTCATACACACGAAGTTCTCACTGTTGTTTATCGTCCTGATGGAAGGCAGTTAGCTTGCAGCACATTAGATGGGCAGATTCATTTTTGGGATCCAATAGAGGGTTTGCTAATGTACACCATAGAGGGTGCCAGAGATATTGCTGGAGGGCGTCTTATGACGGACCGGAGATCAGCTGCTAATTCAAGTTCAGGAAAGTTTTTCACAACTTTATGCTATTCAGCTGATGGAAGCTACATTTTAGCTGGGGGCGTTAGCAGATATATCTGTATGTATGATGTTGCAGATCAGGTTAGCTTGCTCTCACTTTATGACTTATCATTTTGGTTTCTGAAAATTTTATTTCCAACAGTCGTATGCTATTTCTTTATTGATTAAATAGCAAATACTATATTGTAGATTATATTCTGCTCTTAAATTGAACATCAACACGTTTTGGGGGGGCTAAACAGATATGGTTTGAATATGGGGCTGTTAGACAGTTAACAAACATGAGAACTTCATGGAATATAATATAGCATCTTTTTTTCTGCTTTGTACAGGGGGGAGGGGGCAATTCGTGATTGATTCTTTTAGGATCTAATTTAATTGCCAAATTGATTGCATTTAGAGAGGAGGAATAAATTAGAGAAGATATTGGTTTACAGAAAATATGATACTTCACATTGACAATTTGACATTGTTGAAATTTACTTCGGTATGGTGGTATTCTGTATAAATAAAATACTACAGCTAAAATGCAGCATAGTGTTGCATATCATTTGGTAAATGGATTGGTTGAAAGTCTTATATGCCTTCTAATAAATTGCTTGAATGTTTGGGATACATCTTGTTTTGTAAATTCTTGATCTTCTTTTTCTTGACTGGGATATTACATAATGTGCTCAACACCCCTTCTGATTAAAATAGACTATTCTGCTCACTTGCTAACATGTCATATCATAATAAGTTCATTTTATTAATCAGAATATATTAAATACAGGTACTGCTGCGGCGTTTCCAAATAACACTCAATCTCTCATTAGATGGAGTTCTTGACTTCTTAAACTCCAAGAATATGACAGAAGCTGGCCCACTAGATCTTATTGATGATGATAACAGTGACGTTGACGAAGGTGTTGACAAACAAACAAGAGCGAACCTAGGTTTTGGTTTACCAGGCTCCCTGCCTAACCGTGGAAGGCCTATTATTCAAACAAAATGCCTAAGAATTGCACCAACAGGCCGGAGTTTTGTAGCAGCAACAACTGAGGGAGTCTTAGTTTACTCGGTTGATGAATCGTTCATATTTGATCCAACAGACCTTGACATAAATGTTACACCAGAGGTACTTCTACTTCAAGTTTTCTCTTTCAGATAATGTTTCAGCAAAACTGGCTGGAGATCATTATGAGACTTAATCCTGCTTAGGAAAGAAGAACAATTTTTCCTCTGGTGGAGTTAGTTTCTTTTACACTGTTCATGTTTTTATCTATGACTGAGAACATAGAACTCAAGATCGTAAAAATTTCATTTTTCAACAAATTCTGCAAAATGGAAACTTTCCGTGCCAAACAGAAATGTAATAGATTTAGTGTGTATTGCTGTCTCTGAAAACACAGTTAGTGGTATATATTCATTAGATATGTTCATTTTTGTTTTCTAATAATTGAAAACATGGATTCAAAATCAAAATTGAGTTGGTTGAAAAATGCTGCATGTAGTTTCACTTCTACTCTTTCCTCTTTTAATGTCATTAGTAACTTGAGCTGACATTGTTGAACAGGCTGTTGAGGAAGCTCTCAGTGAAAATCAACCAAGTAGAGCTTTGGTCCTTAGTCTTCGCCTAAATGAAGACTCGTTCATTAAAAAATGTATTTTTGCTGTTACTCCAGTAGATATTCCAGCAGTTGCCAGATCAATTCCTTCTAGATATCTCCAGCGGTTAATTGAGGCACTTGCAGATCTTATAGAAAACTGCCCCCATTTGGAATTTGTACTCAGATGGAGTCAGGTATTCTATACTTGTATTTATTTTCTCTGTTTTTAATGTACAAAAATCAGATTATTCCTATAATTTAATCCCATATTATATGGCAGGAGCTATGCAAAGCCCACGGGAATTCGATTCAACAGATGTCTAGAAATCTGCTTCCATCATTAAAATCTTTGCAGAAAGCAATCACTAGAATACATCAAGATCTAGCTGATACATGTTCTTCCAATGAATATATGCTGCGATATTTATGCACTTCAGGTGCCAAGGAATGATTGCAGGTATTCATTAACTGGGGTTTTTGCAACTTTGCTCAACAGACATCTTCCAACAGGTATGCTTATAATATGGTACATGATGAGCTCAACCCGCCACACCTTTGAAAAATTAAATATTTGATGAGGCATAGCTTGTATCACCTTGTAGCATCCTAAATGTTTGTAAAGGGAATTCATCCTTGAGTAGAATTCCAATTTTGAGTTGAATTGTTACAATTTTGTTGCTCGAAGCCGTTCATCAACGGGGTAACTGCAGGTTTCAACTTTGACGAGAAAAAGTAATGCTTTTCTGTAATATCCTATGAAACAGTTGTACTTCTATTTTGTATGACATCAAAGTAGTGTTTGGAATCAAATATTTGGTGATCGATTTGATTTATAGATAACATTCTTTTTTTATTTAATATTGTTCATGGCTACATAAAGTTCGCAACATTTTAATTTATTTTTCTTTTTATTTAACAATGGTTAGATGAGAAGGTTATGAAAACAGAATACCTTATCCATGCACATTGTTTTATAAGTGAAAAAAGTGTGACAGGTTAGATATTTTGGGTAAAAACTTTCTTCTCCATTCTTAGACCAAAAGCAACATTTCTAAAGAAAACTATCTACGCCATCACTCTTAATCTGATACTTCTTACACGCTTTACAAAAAGAATATGAATTTAACGTGAGTTGTCTTCCCAAACTTGAAACACATCACACATTGCGTGAACTGTTTATAAGATTATTGGTTGAGGAATAATCTTCTCCGCTTGTAAGAGAGATAGAGGAATCAACCCATGGTCCATTCATGGACCTGCTCCTCTGCTCTAGGCTATGTTGCGAGAATGCAGCAGAAGAGATATTTGTTTGGCTATCGTGCGACAGCATCTCAAAGGCCTTGAATCTTGGGTCTTGTGCTCCCTCGCTGCGCTTGATTATTGGTGCTTGGATCGGAGTCTTCCCTTCAAGCATACTTATAATAGATGACATGGGTGGTCTAAGAGTAGGAGATGGATTGGTGCACAAGAGTGCCAACTGCAGCATTCTCATGGCTTCTTCAGGGGAGTAGCTTGAACCGAGACTCGGATCGACCAACTCTAGAAGGTTTCCTTGTTCTTGGAGAACATAGGCCTTCAATGACATGGAAAAAAATATAGTAACTCTTAAGAAAAATCAAATTATTTGGCACGAAAAAGTAAGTTGGTGATCATGCTTGTAACTTACCCAATCCAGAAGATAAACAAACTCCTCTTTTGGCCTGTAATTTGTGTTGCTCTTCCCACTAACAATCTCTAAAGCCACAATGCCGAAGCTATAGACATCTGCCTTGTCAGTTAAGTAACCTCGCATAGCATACTCAGGAGCCATGTAACCACTGGTAATAGAAAATATTAGTATCATGGAGTTGGTGATTTCATTAAACAATTCAAAACATTAAGCATTTTTCTATCTAGGATTGAAACTTAAAATGCAAGACACTAACATTGTTCCAGCTATTCTTGTGCTAATATGGGTATTCTCCTCTTCATCAAGCTTGGCTAAGCCAAAATCAGAGATTTTAGCATTCAGATACTTATCAAGTAAGACATTTGTTGCCTTAATATCCCTATGAACTATTTTCAATACTGATTCCTCGTGTAGATAAGCTAATCCCCTTGCTATACCCACACAGATTTTCATTCTTGTGGGCCAGTCCAAATGCATCCTCTGTTCTACTTTTCCTGCAGGGGAACATTTTGTTTTTCAGTAAAGATATAACTAGGAACATGCACCATAGAAACAATGAGTTTTTTCCTAACCCAAAGGTACTAACCGAAAAGTGCACGAGCAAGACTATTGTTCTCCATGTATTCATATACCAGCAGCAATTGGTGCCCTTCAATGCAGCAACCATAAAGCTTCACAAGATTTGGATGCTGCAAAGCAGATATCATGCCTATTTCATTAACGAATTCGCGGTTCCCTTGCTTTGATTTGGATGAGAGTTGCTTAACTGCAATTACAGTACCATCTGGCTGTACACCCTGTGAATAGGAAATGTATCCATCATCTTGTTCATAGTGAAATTAATGCTGTATGAGGGATACTCCAATGTTCTAAAACTTCAAACTGGCTCAAGCACATGAATATAATTATATAATACATTCAAAGTTACCTTATATACTGGCCCAAAGCCTCCTTCACCTATTTTGTTTGCTGGGTCAAAGTTATTAGTAGCAGCTTTAATTTGCCTTAAACTGAAATAGCCTGTTTTCAGTTCTAGAAGTTCTGCAACAAGGTAGGCTTATACAAGTTAAACAGAGAGAAGTATACATGAAACAGAGAGAGAAGAGAGGGTGATAGAAACATAGGATTAGGGGGAAAGAAGTTCCAGGAAGTAAGCAACACAATGATCAGAAACCAAGTCAGCAATTTCTAACAACATAAACACATGATTTTGCTTGAATGCTAACCATTTTGAACCTTCTATTTGTTAAATTACCTTTATCTGTTTGATCTTTCCCACAAAGGAAACCCATCTTCCAAAGCACCAAGAGTACCAGTATGACAAATGCACACGATCCGATCACAATTCCAACGATTGCTCCAGTAGACAGTCCATTGGAAGGAATTTTGAAGTCTAGAACAAAGTAGAAAATCCTTTAGAACATGAAAAATTATGATAGGTAAAAGAAAGAAAGGACAAGAACAATATGGTTGACAATTACTTACTTGGGGTAACAGTTATGGCAGATATAAGAGGTCCATATACACCTCTTGCAGGAATGGCATTAGTTCCTTTCCCTGCCCAGGACAAATGAATCTCCAAGGTATTATCATTAACATCTACATTCAACTCCACAGTATATGGTTTACCTACTCCACCAGCCTTTTCCGCAATGTTAAAATCTTTCAAATATTTAACACCCTGTCATGGAAAAAGTATTCAAAACATTCAAAACTTCTGTTTTCCTGTAAAACCAGGTGCAAAAATTTTAGCAAAATGTTTTTCTCACTTGGACTGAAACATCAAATATTCGCCTTCCGAGGCTGCTAAATGTCTGATCATTAGAAAACATGATCTCAGCAAAATGAAGCTTCACTTTATAGTTTCCATTCATCATACAGAGGCCATAGTAATTTAGAGAGTTAGGGGCAACACGAGCCGTTTGATAGTATTCAGGTCCACTAATATTCAAATTGAAATCATTTGTTGCCACATGTGGAGCACTTGTATCTCCTAGATATGCTCCTGTGCTGCTGAAAGCCCACTTGTTGCTAGTACTAGTATGAAAGTTTGAAGTGCCGCTTCTGGTTACGTCGGCTTCATATTTGTTTCCCTCGGACTCAATGTCAGATCCTCCACAGTTTATGAAAATTGAATAAGCTGCATAAACATAGTGAACCACTTTTGAGAAGAAGAAGAAACAACAACTTGTTTTATTACATATTACTTCAAAGATTAACTACTATGTTTGAACACTTACTGTTTGTTTTTCCAGAACATGGTAGGCCCCTCTTTAAGCATGAAGTTCTACAAGACATGAGGTTCCTTTTAGCAGATTATTTATAGCTGGTATATAAAAGTAAACTAGACCGGTAAAAGAAACTCACTGAGTGCTTGTTGAGGAAGAGAAGCTAGAAGCTAGGTTCCTGTTCAATAACAAAACAGAATTTAATAGTGGAATATATGAAATACTTATGTAGTTTCTAGACAGAGAAGCTTACACATCCTGAAGTTGGCAAGTAGGTTGAGAAGGTGATGTAAAATCATTGTAAGATAAATCCCTGAAAGAGAGAAAATAAAGCAATTTAATTTCTTCATTCAGTGACTGCTAAAGACCAATTAAGTACTTGGTTTTGGTGTACTTTGGTAATAGCTAAATTTGAACAACCGATTCTAAACTTTCCAAATAAAGAGAGACAAAGTTAGTTAAAATATGCTAACATGTCCTGGCTGCTGTCTAGTATCCATGAAGGAATTGTTCCAGTCAAAGAATTGTTATTCAGGAACCTGCATCATCAGTCGAATATCTTCATATCAGAACAAGTTAAAATCAATAAAGCAAAGCAGTCAACATTCTTGAGATCAAATTACAAGTAGGAATAACCACATAGACATCCTTTCTGGACAATCTTCGAGCCGAGAAAAGAAACTATACACTTACAGGTAATTTAGTCCTTTCAAGTTCCCAAGTGAATCTGGGATAGAACCATTCAACCTGTTGAAGCTCAGGTCACTGCAACAAAAGAACAAATCTTTCAGACTCATTCCTCTATTCATTCTAGCGTATATATCGTTGAATTAAAAGAACATGTATATATTGAGATAAACAGATATGTAGTGAAAATGTTATACCCAAAGCACACAACTTACAGAGTTTTTAAACGTTGCAATTCACCAAGATAGGGTGGAATGGGACCAGTGAGAGGGCAATTTCTTAATTCCCTATGTCACCAAAAACTGAATGAGTTAGTAAAAAGTGTAAAAATGAACTATATCTTGTATATAATTCTTCACATACTCACAGTCTGGTCAAGCTCGTCAACTCTGTAAGATTTGGAAATGTCATAGGTGGTCCATTCAAATCAGTTATTCTCCTGATACATGTAACATTTCATCAAGGGAAGAACATGACTCGCTGTTGAAGATTGAATTCTACAATGCAGCAACTCAAGAATATGTTTAAACAGAGAAAGTACTCACAACTCTTGCAAAGTTGTCAAACCAGATATAGCAGAAGGAATTGGGCCTTTCATTGATGTTCCCTGCATATCCCTATCAAAAATCCAGGATTCCTCCCAGAATTAACTCAAAAGCAATCCGAATTATGTGTATTTTTCTTCTTTAAGAAGGAAAAATGTCATGCATTAAGAAAAATTTTAGACTCACAATCTAATAATTTTGGTCCAGTTCCCAATGAAGTTTGGTATCTTCCCAGAAAAACTGTTCCCATCTATCCTACTGCAGAAAATGGCAAGTGATTTCAGAATTTAACAGACATAATAAGAAATTAAAAAGAAAAGGTAAAAAAACCAAAGTTGTATAAAAAAATCATATTACTTACAACCCAGTGAGATTCTTTAGTTTGCCAAATTCTTCTGGGATTGTCCCTGTAAAATTATTTCCAGAGAGAAGTCTGCATGTGCATTTTCAAAGCAAGATGAAATCATGATGATTTATAAGAAATGCATCAATACAGAAAAAGAAATGATTGGAATTGACTATCTACATATATATCTTGAAATCAATCAATAAAAGTTCTTACAATTGATCCAATTTGCTCAAATTTCCAAGGCTAGGTGGAAGGGATCCTCCAAGTTGATTATCTTCTAAGTTCCTATTATCATAGATTAACAAATTCAATTTATTATTGTTCTTCTTCTTCAAATACTAACCAGTCTGACACAGTCATTTTATCAAACACTTACAGTTCAAGCAAAGTAGCAACGTTACCAATTTCAGGGGGAATTGGACCAGTAAGATTATTTCCCAAGAGTGACCTGAAGCATAGTAATAATCATAGATTAATTAGTAATTTAAATCATAGAGCAAGAAGATAAGAACAGATAGATACAAATTAAGGTAATGGTGACTTACAGATTAGTAAGTGGGAGGCTTGCAAGACTCTTTGGAATTGAACCATTGAAATAATTGCGAGTCAGATCACTGCAAAAATTATGAAATTTTGAGTTAACTATAATCTACAATTTAAAATGAGTCACAAGATTTATGAACATGTAACAAGAAAAACACTTACAGTTCCACCAGATGAGTTAGATTTCCAAATTCATCAGGTATAGCTCCAGAAATGTTGAGACCCTTGAGCTCACTATCATGGCCAAAATTTGTATTATTATTAGTAGTAAAGATATCGTAATTTAATTTTAATGCATTATCAGTATTATGCATATTGTCACATATATAATTATATCAATGCATCAAAATTGAACTCGTAATGCATGTTAGAGTGTTAATAATAGCGAAGTTTTATTGCTAGAAAAATTGACTTACATGTTTGTGACATGGCAAATAGTGTTACTATTGAAAGAGCAATTGCATGTGATATTCTTAAAGGCTTGAGGCCCTGAATTGACTACTTGTTTACCAAATCCTCCATCAACGTTGCAAGAACTTTGTGTTACTTTCCAATCCAGGTTCTTCACTTTGTCTGATATTGTTTGTAGCACTTTCACTGTATGTAACACAATGCACAATTAATCCAATTGGATTCTATCTTCATGCGTGCATTGTTTCATGTTTTCAATATAATAATAATTAACTTATAATAAAAATGATATTTATATATTTAAACAGGTGTTTATTTTATACAATCCCAAATTGATATATAAGAAAACAAAATTATATTTGTATATTTAAACAGGTGTTCATTTTTCACATACTTTTGTTCTTCTATGTTTCCTTTTTTTTGAATTTTATAAAAACATATAAAATTAAACACCAATTTAAATACTAAATTATTATTATTTAAATGGAATAATAATTTTAGGTGTATACCTATTTTGACCAACCAAGTTTAACCAAATTATTTATTCTATGTTAAATAGAAAACTATTTTGATGTCAAATAGAAATTTATTTTAATATTATTTTTATACCATTCGATATCAAAATAGTCTTATCCGTAGCATAGAAATCTTTGTTAGAATTCAAAATAAATGAACATAAATATATATCAATGTATGTACATACAACTTAATCTGAAAAAAAAGATATTCACAAGTAAATATATCATATTGTAAATCATTAGATAAATTAATATAATATATTTGACTTAAACATGATTAACTAAAATTATCTAATGTTTTAGAATGTGAATTTCATACGGAAAATATCTTTGCGTGGATATCTTCCAAGTATCAATAATACGTGAACGCATGTCATATCAAATTTGAAAAGTATATGGAATTAATTAATCAAGAATTTATTAATCTCCTTCTAAACCATAGTATTTAATTAGCTGAATATATGTAACTATGTACAAATTCGACCATGTCAATTGGAGTAGATTCAAGTAATAATTCTAGATTGGCTTACAAATATTTCAATTCAACAATCACATGTTTCGGCTATCAACTTGACATGATTCAAATGATTTTAACCAGCCCATATTATTGCATTCACGTGGTCCATAGCCTAAATAAATGAACGCCAGGCTATTATATAATAATTATAATAATGAAAAAAAAAAAAGAAAATTTCTTTTCTAACAAAGTCATACATGGCTGGCGTGGAATATAAAATACTATAAGTAACGAAAATTGAACTTTTCATGCAACTATATGTTACAAGTCTCTTGTCACCAAAAAAAAAAAAAAAATGTTACAAGTCTCTTTCAATCTTTTCATATTCTCAAGGCTTATCGTCCAATTTTGCATGTTTAGTTGCCCATTCAAATTTTGCACAAAGGGGATGATTAGAAAGAAAGAAATTTAAAATACTTTTATTTATTTATCTTTTCCTTTAAAAAATTCTATTTAGATTTTATTTTAGCATTCTTTTTTATCCAATGAAAATTTTGGAATTTAAAGAATTTTTTTCTCTTGAAAAATTTCGTCTGTAAATTCGTGGATAATTAGTTGTTTTCTATTAGCAAAATCCTTGAATAAATAAAATGTATAGATTCAACACTATTTGTAAAAATTACTTTCTTAACAAAGCTATTAACTATAGCTAAAATTAATTCGATTAAGAGAAAGTTTTGGGAATTAACATATGTGGGAGGCTATGCACTTGATAATAAGTTATGGATTTCGGACTATAATATTTTTAATTTTGGATGCTAATTTTTTTTAATTTTGAATGATAATTTAATTATTAATTTTTTAATGACTCCCTAATGTTAGTTTCATAATACTATTTTGGTAAACTTAAATTATGAATAATGAAATATGTTTTAAAGGAAGCTAATAAATATGCTACTAGCCGACACACAAAGTTTTCAATAAAACACTGGCAACTCTTAAAAAGAAGCATCTCTGCTTTCCACAAAAAAGTTGAAGAAACGTCAAGTTCAAGAAAACATGTAGCTTAATAAGGTGTTAGTTACAAAATAGTGCTATGATTAGCCAAATAATAACCAGCACTAATAATAGAAGAGTATGCAAGATAACACAACACTAATTAATTACCATTCATAACATGGAAAAGTATTCCATGAATCCATTTTGGTACTAAAAATGCTTTACTAATAAATTTCAAGACAAACTCAGGTGGGGATAGGAGAAATATAATTTGAGCAAACCACAACTAATTAACACATTAATCTCATTTATTAAGTCAAAGATTCCACCCTTAATATACCTTAATAATGTTCAAGATTAATATTTTGGTCAATAATAATATTAAAACATCTTGTTCAAACACAATTATTCAACCATATATATAAAACAACTTATTTTATTTAGTGTTTTTTAATTCCCCTTTTCATCCTGATAAATTTATGACCTGCATGAGCATGATCCATTCCTTGGTTTGACTATAACAAAAGATATTATTATTATTATTATTATTATTATTATTATTATTATAAATATAAATATAATGTATCTTCTGTCTACTGTTGATAATAATGCAAACAAGGGTCGTCACACAGAAATTTTGATAATAGATAATAGTAATATAATATTACATATGAGTCAAATACA
>JASCZI010242016.1:22569-38817 GCA_036250425.1 Stylosanthes scabra | reverse complement strand
ATTTATATATATATATATATATATATATATATATATATATATATATATATATATATATAAACTGAACAGAAATAATATCTTTTTGTTGTTTAGTGAATTTATTTAAAGAGACTGCAGTGGTGGAGGAAATGTAAAGAAAGCAATGAACAAATGGCAATCTTAAAAATCCATGTGTCTGATTGAACTCTTTGGTGGCAAATATCCTAATTCCCTTTCATGAAGTACCATGCCACTGCACTACTATCACATACCAATAACTAAGTTGAAGACAAATTCAACTTCTTAACATGTCAGAATGATAAATATATATTTTTTTTAATTTTAAAAGTATAATTGAGTTATGCTTTGATTCTTGTATTATAAGAACGCGGAAATTGATTCATATAAATTATTACATGTAAGTAACCACTCTTAGAGTTGGACCATTTACAAGGTAACTTTTGGGGTAATGACATATGTATACTTATTTTAATCAAATAATATAAAAAATAGGTTAAATTAATCCATAGATATTTATAGTTTCATGAAATTTTCAATTAGGTTCTTATATTTTTTTTCTTTCAATTAGGTCTCTGTATTATTTTAAATTTTGTAATTAGGTCCAGACGTTACGAAAACATTAGAATCAACAAAAGATTTCATCTCTAAATTGAAGATATCACAAAAACTAATGGCTAATTCGCTAAATATGATATTTCTCTCTATTTTATAATGATAAAATAAACATTTTCTCTCTTCTTTAAGGTATTTTAAGCTTTGTAAAGATATGCGACTTTGATTCATACAAGTTGAGAATATTTTTAAAGAATATTGTTGTAAAAGGTAAATGAAAAATATATTTAGGTGAGTATAAGCCTTACGTAAAGTCCAAGATACGAAATAATACAAAATTAATGTTTTATAAATGTTTTCTTTTAACATTGGCTATTAATAGGGACCTAATTACAAATTTAAAAATGTTATAGGGACTTAATTGAAAGAAAAAAAAGTATAAGGATCTAATTAAAAATTTGATGAAACTATAGGAACTAGCAGATTAATTAAACCTAAAAATTATCCTCGAAATAAACTTTTATTTGACATTAAAATAGTCTTTTATTTTTACATAGAATAAATAACTTGATTAGATAAAATAAGTATACACTTAAAATTATTGATAATTGTATTATATTTCCTTATACTTTTTACACATTTTTTTTAATATTTACGTTTCTCATTTTTATATATTATTTGGTATATTTTATTCTTTAGAAATCAATTAATTTGAAGTCGAAATCTTTAAAAGATCTAATTGTCACTTTCCTCTAATATTTTATGCCTTAACACTTTCTTTCATATGTCTGACTTTCTTAGTTTCCTACTTTCCTCATTATCTGTCTCTTTGAACTCTCTGAAAACTAAAGACAACTGAATTTCAGGCACACCTTAAATAACACATATTTAGAAAACAACTTAGTTCATCAGATGATGGAACCAAAAGCATGTTCTTCAACTTCAATCATCCTTGCTTTGAATCTAATAACCTTCTTTTTGCTCCTAAACTTTGCTTTTGGAACACTAAGTGCTGATGAGAGTTACTATAGCAGAAATGATTTCCCTCATGACTTTATTTTTGGTTCAGCCACCACTGCTTATCAGGTAACTAACTAACTCTTCTATTTCCATTTTTGATTGCATGTTCTCTTTAATTTAATCCATAGTAATAATATGATTATTACTCCTATATATTAATCAATATTGTTATATATCATTGTGTGTGTTTATGAACAGGTGGAAGGAGCTGCTAATGAAGATGGAAGAACACCAAGCATATGGGATACTTTTGCTCATGATGGTTACTTCCTTTTCTCTATCTCCTTTCTTCTTTTCATTCATCTTACACATAATTGATTAAAACAATAGTTTTTTCCTTTTTTCTCATATTTTTATCCGAACATAAAATTTCTTTTTTTTTAAAAATAAAAAATATTCTTTTTTAATTTGAAAAGCAAATCAAGAAATTGAGTCAAATAATTAGAGTAACAGATAGTAGTTACATGGTAAATAATCAAATTTGTCCGGAGACCATTCTTCAAATTTGTCCTCGGAAAATTTTGTTAGTTATATAAATATTTTTTTTTTTTTTGATAAGTTAGTTATATTAGTACTTAAAAGATTAATTAATAGTAAGTCACGCGAGTCCTTTCACACGTTAGATGATGGCGTGTCACGCCACATGTCACAAAATAATTAGTTGATATTTCATCCTAGTAACCCATGCCAACTAATCATCAGTTACACGTCGGAAGGAAGATTTGACTTATAATTGTATTTTTCAGGGATTAATATATCTAAGAAAACCGTTCAACGAATTATCTTTATAAAATGAATTTGAGTATTAATATGTAGTTATATCTTGTTAATAGTCATATTAGTGTATCATAGCGATGAGCTGTAGCTCGTATGGCATAAGAGGTCTCGGGTTCGGGCCTTCCCTTAGATAACAAAAAAAAAAATAATATTAGTGTACCATAACAAATAATTAATTAGTTAGTGGCTTATGGAATCTCATTTTCCTTTGAAAAATTAGAGAGACTCATATATCATTCTTTGTTAATTCAGTGTTTGAAGGGGCAGAAAATGGAGATGTAGCCTGTGATAGCTACCACAAGTATAAGGTAAAGTACTACAATATGTTAATAATATTCAATTTTCTTTCTCACAATTTTAAAAAAAGGTCACAAATTCATGCATTCAATGTAGTACACACTATAGTTTAGAATTAAAAATGTGTAATGCAGGAAGATGTGAAGCTGATGGTGGAAACAGGCCTTGATGCTTATAGATTCTCCATTTCTTGGTCTAGACTCATACCAAGTATTATACTATGAACCCTAATTTTTGTATATAGTCTTGGATTCATGGTGAATCGCACCTCATGAATCCAAGACTATATTATCATAGCTCTTTCTTTGCCTTTATTTTTAATCATGCCGTCGAAAATGCCTTTTTTTTTTTTCTGCAGATGGAAGGGGACCTGTGAATCCCAAGGGATTGGAGTACTACAACAATCTCATCAATGAGCTCATTAGCAATGGTTTTAGAAATTCCTTTAAGAAAAAGGTTTTTGGAATCAATTATGCTTATTCAATTAATGTGCATTCCATTTCTTTCCCCTTTACCAGGAATCCAACCACATGTAACACTACACAACTTTGATCTTCCACAAGCACTTGAGGATGAATATGGAGGATGGGTTAGTCCTAAAATCATGTACGTTTTTCGAGTTCGTGCAACATTACATTGTTGAGATTAATCCTTAAGAACTATAAAATTAGGCTCTATGATTATCAAAAGTTTAAATTGTTATTTATTTCATATTGTGCATGATTGTATTTTGAGCTTAATATTCAATGAATTTCTTAATGTAAATGCAGAAGAGATTTCACAAACTATGCAGATGTGTGTTTTAGAGAGTTTGGTGATAGAGTCTTGTATTGGACTACTATAAACGAGCCGAACGTGTTCGCCGCCGGTGGTTATGATACAGGCTCAACCCCGCCTCGGCGCTGCACTCCCCCATTCTGTTATTCAACTGGCAATAAGGGTAACTCAACAATAGAACCCTACTTGGCAGTTCACAACATCTTGTTGTCACATTCTTCAGCTGCAAGATTGTACAGAACAAAGTATAAGGTACATATAACCTAATAATTTCTATGTTCTATATTCATGATTCTACTGAGAAAGAAGTAACATTGCAGGAAAACCAACATGGATTTGTTGGTATATCAATCTTCACATTTGGTTGTCATCCCATAAGAAACACAGAACAAGACAGGGTAGCATGTCAGAGAGTCTATGATCATATGGTTGGTTGGTAAGTTGCATAGATCCTAAAATCCATTTTTATGTTCTGCGTTTTGCTCTCTACTTAGGTGAATACATATGATTTCTGTCTTCTGTCAATGAATTTGATTAAAATGAGAAAAGATATGGCGGTTTTATATGCCTGCTGCTGCTTTATTGCAGGATTTTGGAACCCTTGGTTCGCGGAGACTACCCGGTTTCCATGAAGAGAAACGCAGGCTCAAGAATTCCAGCCTTCACGAATCGCGAATCGGAACAAGTTAAAGGTTCAGCTGACTTCATAGGTGTGATTCATTACTACAATATCAATGTCACAGACAATTCTGATGCCTTGAATAATCATATGAGAGATTACAACATGGACATAGCTGCAGTACTTAACTGTAAGTTTTCTTGTATAATATGTTTTAAGGTTGATCATATGTTCTTAGTCCTTACTGCAACATTTCCATTATCATTATGGAAATGTGTAAATAGTTCAAATTTTGCATCATTTACATTATTAATTGGTGGAGGCGTGGAGCCATAAGTTGAATAACAATCCTGCTTCGTTTTTTCTTTGCAGTTGATCTGTTTTCAAATGAAGAGGTAAAAAAATTTAGTAACTAATTCCTTAATTGACTGGTTCAGTCATTAATTATGGCTTTTCTTTGACTCAGATTGCTGTCACTCCATGGAAGTTGGTGGAGGAACTCAAAAAACTCAAGCTTCTTTATGGCAATCCTCCATTATTCATATATGAAAATGGTCTCTCTCTCTCTCTCTCTCTCTCTCTCTCTCTCTCTCTCTCACACACACACACTAATCCAAGAATAACAAAAAATGAGTAACAAGAATGATTATGCACATTCTTTCTTGGGTTGACTTTTGTTAGGTCAACGAACCAATAGCAATTCATCATTGCAAGATGTGACAAGGGTCAACTACCTTTATGGATACATTGGTGCTGTGCTTGATGCATTAAGGTACATCAATAACTACCTTAAATTATTTTCCATTTTTGGAATTGTCACTTTGACACTTCTAATGTGATCTTTTTTATTTCTGTTTCTCAGAGATGGATCAAATATAAAAGGGTATTTTGTGTGGTCATTGATGGATGTGTTTGAGTTATTGGATGGATACAAATCAAGCTTTGGACTATACTATGTTGATAGAAATGATCCTGAATTGAAGAGATATCCTAAGCTCTCTGCAAAATGGTACAGCAAGTTCTTGAAGGGTGGAAGCACTTCTATTGTTGGAGATCATCTTCAACAACTTGACAAGGATCTATCACATGTTTCTGTTGGCCACTCAATTCAATAATTTAGTTTAGTTGTTTGTTTATTTGTTTTGTTTTGGTAGTGTATGTATGTTCATGTATAAAAGTTTGAATGAATCTTCTTTGGAGATTGGATTATGTGAAGAAGAAAATAAATCAGAGCCTAATTAAGAAGAATTAAGAAGATTGGATTGGTTCTTTAGGATTACTTTTAGTAGTTAAAATTACACACATAAAAGAAGAAAAAAAAAAACATCTAAGCTAGAACATATTTAATGAATGCATAGTTTAATTTTATGATTTGTAGAACACATTTGAGGTATCTTCCACAAATATTTACCATCATGATTTATTTAATGAAAATAAAAAAAAAATACATATAATAAAAACAACAGAATATGTGGTCATGTTTCAATTGTGTTATAATTTTAGGACCCTTAGGACATTTAGGAGTTAGGACCATATTTAAGGTATCTTCTTGAATTGAGACTTTTGTGAGCGTGTTATCGTGCCATGAGCCATCACTCTCACCGGAAAAACTGGCTTTTGTATTTTTGTTCTTCGGATGGGGAATCTAAATTTTTTTTTTTTAAATTATTTTAATTTGTACATCAAAATTAATTGAATTTTGATATTTATTAAATTTAAAATGATAGTATTTATTAAAGAATAATATTATTCATATATTTTTTAATAAACATTAAATTTATACAATATAAAAATACAATTATTATTAATTAAATAATATTTTAATATCCAAAAAATATAATGCAATTAACACATTAAGCATGTTGAAAAGTTTATTGAATTAATACTTATATTAAAAATTTTATTAAAAAAATAAAAAAAATAAATTTTTTTAGGTGATAAAAAAATCTAAAGTCTTTTAAAATTTGAGATTCTATTTATAAAATGAAAAACATATAAACATGTATTTAAAATAAACACAGCTATATATTTAAATTTTTTTTTATAAACTTTAAAAGATCGCTAGATACACCACATTATAATTTAGGAAAGTTTTTCGGTATACCACTTTAGCGGTATACTCGGTATACCTGTAATCTGTAACCGTTGATTTTGATTAAAATCAAAATCAACGGTTACAGATTACAGGTATACCAAGTATACCGCTAAAGCGGTATACCAAAAAATCTTCCTATAATCTATTCTTAGAATCGATTTATTCCATTAAGGAGTCGATTTGTATATTTTTTAATTATTTGTGGGTCGCTTTTAGAATTTCCATTAATTAAAGGGCGTCAATTTCAAAAAAAAAAATTCAGGACCGGGAAGACTCGTTATTAAAAATGGAATGAAGAATGGTCATGGATATTTAGAAGAAAGAGAAAAATTTAAACTTTTCATCTATTTATTTTATCGAATAATGTTTTAGTTTTCCGACACAATTATTATTCGTAGTTAGATTTCCACACTCTTGTAGATAGGTACTGCCTACCCCTGTTACTGTAGTTACAAAGATAGTACTTCAGTTGTTTCAGAAACAAACACACATACAGAAATAGATGATGAAACCAGAGCCATGTTTGAATTTGATGATCATTAATATTGCTTTGAAGCTCACACTTTTACTATATTTTCTGAATCTTGTGGCTGTGAGCTTAGTTCTTAGAGCTGATAACTATACTAGACATGATTTCCCAGCTGATTTTGTCTTTGGTTCAGGCACTTCTGCTTATCAGGTATATTATTATTATATACTTCATCTTAATTAACCTTTTCATTAATAATTAACCATCAGTTAATAATCATATATGATTTGATTGTATTTATTATATAGTGGGAAGGAGCAGTTGATGAAGATGGAAGAACTCCTAGCATTTGGGACACTTATACACATGCTGGTGGTTTCCATCTTTGGTTCTAGTCTTTTTCTTTTCAACAAATACCAAAACTACCCGCGAACGATTCAGACACCGTTAAAACTACCAATGACAAAAGGAAACGAGTTTTATACCCTTGAAACATGGGTTTTGAACTTTTATTCGACAAAACTATCCGAGTATCGTTAACGAGTCATGACGTCGGGTAGTTTTGAGTGACTTTTGGATGGTTTTGTCAAACGAATCCCATTTGGTAAAAAATTCATTTGTTTCTTTTATGGTAGTTTTTTCAGAGCCTGAATCTTTTATGAGTAGTTTTAGTAGATTTCCCATTAATTAAATTTGGATTCATAATTTACCATATTGGTTATCAATTTATGATGGCAGTAAAAAAGTGCATATTCCGTCAAAATTTTTCGTTGGATTTTCCCTGCTAAATATGGCCTATACTACAAAAGCTAATAAGTTTCTTAACTATATACAGAATTGGTAAGAAAATCAAAGAGACATTATTAGTATGCAAATAATCTCATGTCGAGGATTCGATTTTTGCTTTAAGCATGAAAAAACCTTTTATATCATTATTTTAGCCGCATTTTATTAGAAGAACAAAATTGATAATTGATTACTGGTAATATTAGTACACAGCTAGGGAAAAAAAAAAGAAAAAAAAATTCTAGTCAAAATATTTTTGGGGCTCCCATGTTAACAATTTCAGTGAAAAACAGGGTTTGTGCATGGAGATAATGGAGATATAGCCTGTGATGGCTACCATAAATACAAGGTCAATAATACACTAATACTCAGTGTCTTTCATTATTTGCATACATTGTGGCTTTTTCTTTTATAGTTTGTGGATTATTGAGAATATGCACATAACATGTTTGAGGAAATGCAAGCTGAAGTTTCAACTGATTCTGATAAATTGATGTTGCAGGAAGATGTGAAACTGATGGTGGAAACAGGCCTTGAAGCCTATAGATTATCTATTTCTTGGTCAAGATTGATTCCAAGTATATAATACTCCTAATTCATTGATATTTAGTTAATGATTTGTATTAATTTCTATTGTAAAGCCTTTCTTAATGCCTTTGAAAAATGTGTTTTCCTTCTTTCTTTCTTCGCAGATGGTAGAGGACCGATCAATCCCAAGGGATTGCAATTCTATAACAATCTCATCAATGAACTCATTAGCAATGGTAACTATGATGAGTTTTCTTTATTTGAAACGCCATGCATTGCTACCTCTTCAACTGATATGGTCCTTCTTTCCATGGAGCAGGAATCCAACCACATGTGACACTGCACAATTTTGATCTTCCACAGGCACTTGAAGATGAATATGGAGGATGGGTTAGTCCTAAAATCATGTAAGTTCATGAACCCTTGCACACAGTGTTGTTGAAATTAATGGGATTCAGTGGCCTATTTTACAACCTTGAAAGAACTGACAAATTTGAGTCTAAAAATCAATTGAATGTGCATGCAGAAAAGACTTCACAAACTATGCAGACGTGTGTTTCAGAGAGTTCGGTGACAGAGTCTTATATTGGAATACTGTGAACGAGCCAAATGTGTTCACCATTGGTGGTTATGATGAAGGAACAACCCCACCTCTACGATGTTCGCCACCATTTTGCAAGAAATATAACAGCAGTAGGGGTGACTCAACAACTGAGCCTTACTTGGCAGTTCATCATATTTTGCTCTCACATTCTTCAGCTGTGAGATTGTATAGAAGAAAGTATAAGGTAAATAGTGTATTTTCTTGCTTCAAAGGAAAAAAGCTTTGACTTAAATACTTATACTCACTCTTAATTGATGTTCATGATTCCATATATTGCAGGACAAGCAACATGGGTTTATTGGCATTGCTGTCTATTCATTTGGTTTCATTCCTGCAAATGATACAGATGAAGACCGGGCAGCCACTCGAAGAGCCCGCGAGTTTTTCATTGGTTGGTAAGTTAGAGACCTTGGAACTGGTTGTTTTACTCCTATGTTCCCCTTATATTATTTGTTTAATTTGTTATCTTTAGACTGTTGACTCATTGATTTTAATTTATTCTGCAGGATTTTGGAACCTTTGGTGTATGGAGACTATCCCATTTCCATGAAGACTAATGCAGGTGCTAGAATTCCTTCCTTCTCAGACCGCGAATCTAAGCAGTTGAAGGGTTCATGTGACTTTATAGGCGTGATATTTTACAACAACATTAATGTCACAGACAATTCTATTGCACTAAGAAGGAATCTGCGAGACTACGACACAGACATGGCTGCACAGCTAATCTGTATGCATTTCATTATTTTTAAGGATAATTAATTTCGTATAATTTCCATTTTGTTCACACAAGCAACTACCACTCCTTCTATGGGTAGCAAGTTTGAATAACTAATCTTCCCTCCTGGTTTTGGCAGTTGGACAGGCCTTGTTTTCAAATGAAGAGGTAAATGTTAAAATTAGAACATACTGTAGTTAACTCTTCTACGCTTTTGGTTTGCTTATTTAGATTATTCGGTAGAATAACTACACAGTATGATCTTTATTCAGTACCCTGTCACACCATGGGCTTTACGCGAAGAGCTGAATATCATGAAGACCCTTTATGGCAATCCTTCTATATTCATTTATGAAAATGGTCTCTCTCTCTCTCTCTCTCACACACACACACACACATATTTATTATCTTACATTTTTCAGCAATAAGGGTGAATGTGAATGAATCATTATAACAAATGGCTTGTTTTGTTAGGTCAACGAACACAAAGGAGTTCATCACTTCAAGATGTGTCAAGGGTAGAATACTTGCATGGATATATTGGTGCTGTTCTTGATTCCTTAAGGTAATGCAATTGCTGGTGTTTTATACTTCAAAAAAATTTAGAACTTATTTTTCTTATGAGTTACTACTCATTATACCTTATCACTTCTTTTGAAATTTTGGTTACATAAGCCAATAAGTTACCTTATAGTGATTGGATTCAGTTCGAACACTCGTCGTACTAATGAATTAGATCCTCTTAATAGGAAAACACCTATGCCTTTCTTTTTGTGTATATAACTTTCTCATGTTATCCTAATCTTTTCTTCTCAGAGATGGATCAAACATAAAGGGATACTTTGCATGGTCTTTCATGGATGTATTTGAGTTATTGGATGGGTATAATGCGAGCTTCGGCCTGTACTATGTTGATAGGGATGATCCAGAGTTGAAGAGATACCCAAAACTCTCTGCAGAATGGTATGGGAGTTTCTTGAAGGGTGGAAAGACCTCTGCTGTTGTTGGAGCCATACAAGTAGAGAAAGATCCATCCCTTGCTTCCATTGGCCATTTGTATCAGTAGGCACTTTAACTTGTTCACATACATTGGAGTTTCATCTGTTCATGCAGTTATATGCTTAGATTTCACAAATAGATATTAATTTCCCAAACTAATAAGTAATAACCAGTTTATATTGTTTTAAAGTTTAGGATATAATTATATGATTAAACTCTTCTATGTGTTTAATTAAGTAGAGAGTATGAAAGATCATAAGTCATCCATGTAAACATATATAATTTAATATATCCCTAAACATTTTAAAATATAAATGTATTAAAATGAGATTTGTATATATTGGTTTATCATCCAATAAAAACTTTTTTTTTTCATTTTTAATGGCATCAATTTCAAGTAGGCATATTCACTTATATAAGTAATAACCATCCATATCTCTAACAAAATTCAGCCAATTACAATTTTTCATTTTAACTATTTTACCCCTTTATGATTCTCAGCTCACCAAAAAAGATAGAGCCACTTTTTTTAAAAAAAAATTGAAAAACTTGTGTGCAGTCCACAGAAAGCACCTAGTGTTCTGCACTTATGCCTCTTCCTTGTAACCAAAGAAAGAATAATATCAACTTCAAGAAATCACAAATCCTCACGTACACAAACATTATCTATAAGAAGAAGAAAGAAAAAGGTTTTTCATATCCAAACGTCTAAAACTCTCAACAGACATGAAAACTATTATCATCCCTTCAATAAAGTAATTTATACCTTTTTTAATTATTATTTTTTAATTATATATAAATCCTATCAACCTCACATATATACGTCAAATATGTTGGACAAGATTATGTTGAATATATGGTTTAGTTTATCTAAGATATTTACTTTGACTAATCATTAACATAAGAACAGTAACTGCAGATTCATTAATCCAGTCATAATTTTTCATGTACATGACATAATACATAATAAGGTAAAGAGGGGAGCAATCCAATATTGTTTTATACTTCCAACTTTGACAGCAAGCTGCAGCTTAACAAACATAATATAAACTATAATGCTAAATTATATCAGAACAATAACATAGTTGTGAATTTTCCAAGAACATAAGTTCTTTTTCTTTCTTTTTTTTTCCTATTCTTTTATCTCCTTTTGCTGAAAGGAATGTATTTATTGTTGTAGCATATATATACTGCAGGCAATGTATATATATCAGTGTTTGGTTTTTGGCCTCTTCACAATCATCACAGTGCAGTGAGCATGATGAGCACAATAGTCACTTACACTACCTAAAACTGCCCTGCAAATCAAAGATAGTGCCAAACATAGCTGAATCAGGAAATTTTGAACTGAAATTGTCTCTTCTAGTAACACTGTTGAAAATTTCAGCATCATGTTGCAAAATGGCGAAAAACAAATTTGTCACCTTGAAATGCTATAGCTCAATTGCTTGTAAGACAATTTTTCAATCAGGTCTCTTTAGGTTAAAAAATTTGTTATGAAGTCATTGCATTTATCTCAGAATCTGTAGTGATGATGTTGTTTCTTGGTTCATTTTGAAAATGCAAGATTCAATTCAGGATGTTAATGAAACTATACCTTTTTATAGCACCATAACCATGGCTTCCCACAACCAATATTGAAGCATGGTACTTCTCCACAGCATCACAAAGAACATTTCTAGGATCACCTTCCACCACTTCAGTAATTACATCAGTTACCTGAGACAAAAAACAGAGTTACCAAATAATTATTCTACCAGTTTCATAAAATGGTATAGCATCATATTGCAAAGCAATTCAATGAATTCACTTGAAAAGCAGAGAACAAACATGGACAGAAACTGTCATGAAAATCCGTGCAAAGGAACAACAAGAATTGGCATAATTTCGCAATTACATGTTGAATTTAACTTCTTTTCACTGAACAAATGAATAGCAGAACAAGTAAAGGAAATGTTCTAATATACCCTTTTAACATCTAAATACCTTCTAACATTTCACCCTAAATCCTATCATGTTTTAAACCTATCAACTCATAAGAAGCACCATTGATAAATTTAAGTCCCAACAAGTTTTGTTGTAACAGAAAGACATTAATTAATCAGATAATTGTTAGAATCTTCCATTCATCTTCTCTATCATTTCCTATAAAGTATTTACCACAATAAAAAATATGATCTGAGTTTTGTAATTTGGATGACACTGACAAAAACAATGATATACAAACACCTTCTTATAAAGTTGTGGTCTAAATATAGTAATCTATCAGGTAAAAATTCCAGATTCGAATAACTTGCGAAATAAATGAAACGAAATACTTACGGATCTCTTAGCGCAGATCTGCTTGGCATTGTCAACAACTCGGGCAGCAATCTTCCTCAAGTCAGAGTCCACAATGGGAAGAACCTCAGCAGCTCCTGCATACACTAAGCCCAGGCATCACAACAATTCTCAACATCAACACCGAAATCCTCAAACCAAAACAACGCATGAATCAAAATCATAAACACAAAAATATGATATGACATAATTTTATGAGTAAATGCCCTTTGTTGACCATTTGTCCAAAGAAAAGAGCACCCCTCTACAATTCAAAAATCCATAATCAATCTCCAACCATTCAAGTAGCTAGTCTAAACAGCTCCTAACATATAAGCAAGTGACAATTTACAGAGCTGCTTGGGCCAATTACTTGGATGATTAAGGAACAATTCGAGATTTTCAAATCATAGGACACTTTGCAATATCAAAAATGCTATTTGCACACCAAAATTTGTCGACCAAATCAATCACCAAGTATATATATATATATATATATATATATATATATTTTTTTTTTTTCTTTTGTGTGTACACCACTTATCCACCCAACCGAAAACCCAATTACTAATTCCTCGGGTACTACAAAGACAAAGTAAGCGACCTTCCCAAACAAACTCCATTCCCATTCTCAAAGAAAAATTGAACCAAAATGTGAACATCAGTACAGAAATTTCTGGTTGTAAATGGAGTATACGGAGGTGTACAATGATACACGAGGTGTACAATGATACACGTAGCATTACCGATATACATATATTATCTAAGTCATTTTTAACATATATTTTATATTGTTCGATAATTTGATGGCTGAATTTTGATATACACTTTACATAACTCTGGTAAGGTAGTCATCAGCATAAATAGTAGTTTCTGTTTTTATGTGATTGAATATACGTGTAAAACTATTGGCAGTTATATGCATAAGAATGAAATCTCAAACAATACAAGAAGATTAAAACGCAGAATACATAAAATATGAATAACAATGATTCGGAGGATGAGGGTGGAGGTACCAACCGGGGCCGGCAAGGCCAACAGCAGAGGTAGCAGAAGGCTTGGCATGAAGGAGGACGAGTTTGAAGATTGGATTGGGAAGAGGTGTGAAGAAGTGATCGAGTGTCCATTGGAGTGCGTAGCTGCTGTGCTCACTGTCATCAACTGCTACAATCATTACTTGCTTCTCATCTGACGAGCTGGTAGCCATGGATGACGGATCCACAATTTGATTATGTCAAAATTAAAACACCTTCTTTCTTTCTTTCACTCTCTTGTTTTGTTAGTTTGACTTCATTTCTTATTATAAGACGCAACGTGTGTATATATATATAGCGAAATTCATGGAAGCTACTCGACTGGACCAGATTTCCCTGTTACCTCTTAACTCGTGCCTTCTTTTTATTTTTTATTTTTTTAAAAAATGTATATTTATATATTATTGTCATTTACTAAAATATCAAATTTTTTTCTGTGTACCAGCCTACCAGGTATCTATCCCGCTTGAAGTCCAATGTTAGGATTACATTTGCTAAAAGGATTCAGAGTATTGACTTTGATTCACAAAGATCGAATCCCAAAATTTGTATTTTTACAGCATCTACAAAATGGGGACCGAAAATTTTAGGAATGTGACTGGAATTTTAATTATTTTTCAATTCAAATACATTATATTAATATTTGTTTTTTTTATCAATTTAATTTAATTTTTATTTTTCAATTAATATTAAAATTTTTAGTAAATTTTAAATAAAATATATCAATAAACTTAATTTAATTTTAATTTTTTTATTTTTATTTTTTAATTTTTTTTTCAAACACACTCTATATATTATAAAGATAATTCAAGCAAACAAACTCCATTTTTATTCTCTAAAAAAATTAGAATTGGAAAAAATAGTTAAAGAATAATAATTTTTCAATAAAATATCAATTAAGTAAATTTAATAACAACTAATAAGTTTTCAAAACGGTGCTTATCTTCTTTAGAATAATAATTCGGTATTAATTTATTTATATTTGTGGAATATAGAACTATAGAAGGGTGAGCCTGAAAGTGACTACCCTTAGTTTCGTCTTTAAAGGGAACTGTAAGGGTACATACTGGACAGGTATTATCATTTCTGAGTTGTTGATGAATTGTATGTGGACACTTATATTATTCATTTCATGTGATCAAATAATAATTAATAATTGAGATATATGTTGTCTGAAAGAGTTTAATTTTGTGCATTATTAGTGGAAAATATTACTAGTGAAAAAAAAGATAAAGATAAAAATCACACACACAGAGTCTCGTACATGTTCATCTTGTTTTCTTGGGCACACGGATTTTTAATTGTTATAGATCTTATCTCATTAAATTGAGATTTTAATTTTAAAAAAATTGTATAGGACAAAATTGTTTTAATTTCGTCGAACTAATTTATGAACAATTATTGTTGTTTATGATAGAATTGGCTAGTTGGGTGAATATAGGGACATTAGGTAAAACCAATGGCAAAGGCTTTTCTGTTGGCTCTTATTGCCAAATTAAAGGTAACATAAGCATCCATAGCTTTTTATTTTACTTTTTAAATAGAAAAAGCTAATCTAAGAAGTAAGAACACATGCACACATTCATGATCATCATAATTAATTAACCTACCTCCTCCAAATTTTAGGCAACACACTGTACATGTTTTCGTTTGCCTCTTAGTTTTCCAGTTTCCACAGATAACATTCATGATTATAATTAATTAATTAATTAACGTACCTCCTTCCCTTTCCTTTTTAGGGAGTTTGTTTTATAGTATAAATAAAATAAAATAAACAAATAACTACTGTGATATATTAAAAGAACTATCGGCACAAAGAAATAATCATATATTTATTACTCAAGCTTTGTATTTTCATTTTTTTTTTCTACAAATATCCATCCGATCGAAAGTTTAGTATCTAATCCCTTAATACTACAGAGTTAAAATGAATGACTCTCCTAAACAAGCAAGTTTCATGCTCTTCTTTTAGAAAAAATCGAATCTGAAATATATAATTGAGGAGCACATACATTCATTCGCTCAACACACAACTTTGTGTTTTAATTGATAAGCATGGTATGTCTCGTAAAATATTTGATTAATTTTAGGGTGGAAATTTTTTATATTTTATACCGATCACTGCATAGATACTTAAATATACTATAGAAAATGTAACACCATATAATACATATTCTTATGCTATAGTCATAAGTCAGTAATAATAAGGTGATCCGACTCAAGGAGGAATTATAATACATATATATACATTTAGAAAGAAGTATTAGTTAAGGAGCCATGAAAAAATAGATTTAAAAGAAAATTTCGTACACACGTATCACACGTATTATCATAATAGCGGGGTAATTAAAACACTCACAGGAGGAATAGAGTATGACTGATATATGATACATATATAATAGTCTCTAGTCACGACCTGCGAAGTTTAAGCCGGCTAGAGTACAACAGTAAAACAGTTGATAACAAGTTCCTATCTCTCCCAAACTCGTACATCAAAGCTTCTAAGGCAAGTTTTCAAAAACAAACATACGTACATCATTTATGTCTTTATAACAAGGAGAGAACTAAAATAAAATAGAACTCAAAAGCTTCCTTTGCCTACTATCAAACATAGCTCTTGCTCACTTCGGAGCACCAGGACCTACATCTGAAAAAGT
>JASCZI010242015.1:35768-48777 GCA_036250425.1 Stylosanthes scabra | reverse complement strand
AAAACTTTGTATCTGTTGGAGATTTTGGTTGAAACCTCTTCTAGGACTTGGTATGAAGCGATCTCTTCAACGCAATAATTCCACTTTGAGGTGCAATTCATCTTGGGTCTGAATTGGGCTTGCACTTCTTTGAACTTTGAATGAGTAATAAACCTTCTAAAACTGAGCTTCTATTGAGGAATATGTTGCGCAAAGTATGTTGCTGTTAAAATCTCCAAAATCAGCTTCCCTCTCTTTTTGTTCTTTGTTCCGAAGACAATTGTCGTATTGCCTCATGAGCTAGATCAAAGAACTCTTGCGAGTGATAAACTTGTTGAAGAAATTGTGCATGCTTTTGCTGCGTTGTGTGCTCCTCATTCCAGCCCAGAAATGACCGTCTAAGTAAATTGGAACCCATAGATCGCGATCCTCATAGAGCTCTGCAAAACAATACACAAATATGTTACTAGTAGCAACAAAGCAAGCAGAAAATGTACACAAAAGGTGACCTAGAATCCACTGAAATAATAAGCAACGGATTCAAATCTCAAATAATGCAATCAGAGATTAACCAAACCTAAAAGCAACTAAGACAGCACAAAATGTACACATATAATAACCTAGAATCCATCGAAATAATAAGCAACGGATTCAAATCTCAAATAATACAATCAGAGATCAACCAAACCTAATACAACTATGACAGCACAAAATGTACACAAAAAGTGACCTAGAATCCACCGAAATAATAAACAACGGATTCAAATCTCAAATAATACAATAAGAGATCAACCAAACCTAATAGCAACTAAGACAGCACAAAATGTACACAAAAAGGGACCTAGAATCCACCAAAATAATAAGTAACAGATTCAAATCTCAAATAATGCAATCAGAGATCAACCAAACCTAATAGCAACTATGAGAGCACAAAATGTATACAAAAAGTAACCTAGAATCCACCGAAATAATAAGCAATGGTTTCAAATCTCAAATAATGCAATCAGAGATCACCAAACCTAATAGCAACTAAGACAGTACATAATGCACACAAAAAGTAACCTAGAATCCACCGAAATAATGAGCAATGGATTCAAATCTCAAGTATTGCAATCAGAGATCATCCAAACCTAATAACAACAAAGCCAGCACAAAATGTATACAAAAGATAACCTAGAATCCACCGAAATAATTAAGGGAATGAAAATTAAAATATATCAATTGAATTCGAATTATGTAATGACAAACATATTACCCGTGAGCCACTTATTGCCAACAAGGTTGTGCTTGGTGATAAATGCTTTCCAATTTGTCTCAAACATATATAGTGAACGAGAAGACCACACTATATTGCTCATTTCTTGTTCGATCTCGATGTGTCCCTTGAATCCGTTCAATTTTTTAGGGATCTTCTTCATTATGTGCCAAATGCACCACCTGTGGATAGTTGTTGGCATGCACTCTTGGATGGCAGCTGGCATCGATGGACATTGATCAGTGATGATTCCTTTCGGTGGCTTGTCTCCCATGCAATGAAGCCAACAACCGAATAGCCATTTGAAAGATTCGGTATCCTCATTCTTCATTAGAGCACATCCCAGCAGGGTAGAATGCCCGTAATGATTCACCCCGACAAAAGAAGCAAGAGGCAAGTCGTACCTGTGAATGTTTGAATTAAAACATTAACTCTGCATAATGCACCGAAATAATAAGCGTAACTGTACACAAAAAGAAAACTACAGTGTGCCGAAATAAAAACACAAACAAAAACCAAACAGCAGCTCAAAAATGATAAGCACTCAAAATAAATACCAACCTGTTTTTGTTGTATGTTGTGTCGAATGACACTACGTCCCCGAAATACTCAAAGGCAGCCCGGCTCCTTGCGTCGCACCAAAAAGTGTTCTTGATTGAATTGTCTTCTTCGAGAACGAGCTCATAAAAGAATTCTGATTCTTTTCCTTCATTCTATCAAAGTAATTCCCCAGCTCTCTTGCGTCGTCTTCTTCTGCAATGTTGCGAACGTCTCTAGTGATAAAGTTCCTCACGTCCTTTTCTATGAAATTTAATTTGTCGTGTTCGCCGGCTGCCGTTACGAGCGATTGATAACTCTTGCTTGTTGGAATCCCGGCTTGATCGTTGATCTCAATGGTCCGGCGAACATGCATGCTCAGCTCTCGGTATTGGGGAAACAATTCTGCTTGATTTGGACAGCAAGGGTGTGAATGTCCTAAAACCACCTTTGATATCTCCCAAAGTCCAATTATTTTCAAATGATGCACATAAACTCTCGCTGGACAATTAGCAGCGAATATAGGATTTGTCTTCTCTGAAACTGCTAACTCGGACCTCCTTTTCCCCTCTCTATTACATGAAAGAAGCTAGTTTAGAATTTCATTTGATTTCTTACTCTTATTTGTGTTCCTGATTTTTGTAGAGAAGCCTGCGTGTTTAGCATAATCCCTATAAAAAATCCTAGCTGCCTCAAGAGATTCGAAAAGCATGCCAACCTTTGGCACATACTCGTCATCAACATCACATAAAAACTACAAAACAATACACAAATATATTACTAACAGCAACAGACACAGCAAAAAATGAACACAAATTATAACCTAGAATCCACCGAAATAATAGGGAACAAAATCAAATCTATAATAATGCAACCAGAGATCAACCAAACCTAATAGCAACAGTGCCAGCACAAAATGTACACATATAATAACCTAGAATTCACCGAAATAATAAGGAAAATAATCAAATATGAAATAATGAAAAAAGAGATCAATCAAACATAATAGATAGATACGCAGCACAAAATGTACACAAATAATAACGTAGAATCCACCGAAATAGTAAGCAAAAGATTCAAATATGAAATAATGCAACCAGAGATCAATCAAACCTAATAGCAACATAGCGAGCACCAAATGTACACAAATAATAACCTAGAATCCACCAAAATAATAGGGAACATAATCAAATCTATAATAATGCAACCAGAGATCAACCAAACCTAATAGCAACAGTGCCAGCACAAAATGTACACAAATAATAACCTAGAATCTACCGAAATAATAAGAAAAATATTCAAAAATGAAATAATGAAAAAAGAGATCAATCAAACATAATAGATAGATACGTAGCACAAAATGTACACAAATTATAACGTAGAATCACCGAAATAGTAAGCAAAAGATTCAAATATGAAATAATGCAACCAGAGATCAATCAAACCTAATAGCAACATAGTGAGCACCAAATGTACACAAATAATAACCTAGAATCCACTGAAATAATAGGAAACATAATCAAATCTATAATAATGCAACCACAGATCAACCAAACCTAATAGCAACAGAGCAAGCACAAAATGTACACAAATAAGAACCTAAAATCCACCGAAATAATAGGGAACAGAATCAAATCTATAATAATGCAACCAGAGATCAACCAAACCTAATCGCAACAGAGCAAGTATAAAATGTACACAAATAAGAACCTAAAATCCACCGAAATAATGAAAAATCAAAAGCAACAACGTAAAAATGTAAAACTTGTCCTGTATTCTCTAATTCACATGAAAGATCCGATTCCAAATCCACCGATCGATCTGAAGTAGAAGATTCCATTCTACAACAACGTAAATCGCAAATTTCAGAGATCAACTCAACAAATGAAAAACGAAGAAGAAAATAACGACAATGAGATCAACCAAATCAAAACGAAAATCAACTACAACAATGAAAATAGAATCCTAACAACAGCAAAACAAGATGAAAATGAAAATAAAATGTAATCAAATCTAATAACGTTGCAGAATTGAAAATAGAACGTACCACTTGTTCAAATAAAAAATCTCGATTCACAAATTCTTCGAATCAAACGAGCAGAAGAAGAACGTTGGAAAACACATTCAAATCAAGAATCTCGAATCAGAAATCCTTTGAATCAAACGAAAAGAAGAAGAACGTTGCGTTGAAAAATGAAGAACGAAGCGAAGAAGAATAGGGACGAATGGAAAACAAAAAACTGAAAAACGTGCGTTGAAATTGATAATGGACGTTATAATACGTTAGAATAAGCATTTGAGTGGCACGTGAATGTTATAATACATAATAATAAAGAATTAAGTGGCACGTGGAGAACTTTGCTTGTCAAACCACTTGGTTCAAGAAAACCACTTATTCACCTAGAATTATTGATTATGTAATATATAGGTTGTAATATCCAAGAGGTGCAGTTTAAACAAAATTGTTGTCGGCAAGAAAAATATTTGACCCGTCCAATGCACGAGTGTTCTGCTAGTAAGTATACATATAGCACTATTGTTATGAAATAACTTTATGAAGTTTAAAAAATTAGACACCTTAATCCACAATACATAATTCAAGACAATATAGTCCCTAATTAAATTCTTCTGATGTTCTCTAACATCAACTACTTACATGACATATTAATTTGCACATATGATTGTTAAATGTTAATGTGTAACGATATGGACATATCAGTCTTTATATTTATTGCAAAATAATAAAGACTATTAACCCTTATAACTGTTTCAAAAATGATGTCATATATTAATTTTTTCTATAACTTTTTATAAAACTTTCTTGAAAAGACATTGAATCTCTTAGTAGTGGTGAAGTGCCTCATAGTTTCATTACAAAGGATTCAGTAGCTTTGTCAGTGGAATTTTTAGCTTAATAAAGCCATGCATGTTCCGAGAAAAGTCCAAGAGGATTTACATAAACAAATTATGATTCAAAAAAAGATTTGTAACTATCGAAAATTCTATGCTAAGGCTTGAGCACGAGGTACCATTGATGAAGCTCCAATCGATGGTTCACCTTTTAGGACACACCTATTATAGTCTAATCACACACTCTAAAGCCTAGCACTGTATATATAGTATTTATTCTCGGTTAGTCCATAGCTGAACCTTCCCCTACTTCATAACTCCTAAAAGAATTTTGCTCAATAAATTATAAAGAAACATATACCTCCACGTTCTAGTATAATCCTTCAAACAATGATTTATTGTCTCATGTGCTTCAAGATAGTGTGAATAATAAGCAGATGATGATAAACTCCTAAGAAAATAGAGTGAGTTCGTGCGCAAGGCATGGTGAATACCCAATCAAATAAATAGTTAGACTTTTGACGGCCTCCCCAAGCCCGGTCAGAAAAGTTCAAAAACTAAATTCCTGCAGGAAGTATAGTTCCAATCAGTGATCGAGGAGCTAGTCGAGATTTAGAAAAAAGTGTCACAAGAATGTAACCAAATGAAACTGAGAGTGTTACGTCTCGGGTCGTTCTCTCTGTGATTTGAAAGTAGTTTTGTGATTGATTATGAGGAGTAATGGAATTGAAAGGTTCAATAGCTATCAACTAAGATGAATAAGATATGTAACTTGGAATGCAAGAAGTGAATGTTCTTGGTCTAAATTGAGAAATCATGTGTCGCTATCATTGTCACTAACCCCAATTATAAATGATGGTCACACAGAGTTATTTTCATTAAGTCAACATCTACTAGATGAGATTAGTCAAGTGAGAGGAATTATTCTCAATCCATAAGTCCTAAATTACTTATTAATGTGAAAGCCCTAAGTCATTGGGAACAAGAATAACCCATCAAATTCACCGGGTCAAGCCCTACTCATCACCACCAAAAACTTAGCGTTAGTGGAAACGAAATTAATCCTTAACTCTACACCATTTAATAATAGAAATTAGTGACTTTCACTATAACAAATATTGTCTTAACAAACGGCTGAAAACCATTACCATAAATCAAGTGGAAACAAAATTAATCCTTAACTCTACACCATTTAATAATAGAAATTAGTGATTTTCACTACAACAAATATTGTCTTAACAAACGGCTGAAAACCATTACCATAAATTAAAAAACCGTTCCCAAAACTTTAGACAACGCTTAGGCAACAGTTTTTTACTGCTGAATATGCAGCCGTTACCACTGACAATAGGCAACGGTTTTGTATCTAAATCAACGCTGATAAAAAAAACTGTTGCCTATTTTAGAGAAATAAAGAACGATTTAACATATTTTTGAGAGAACAATTTTTACCGTTCTCTTTGCTATTGCAACGGTTTAAAACTATAACTCGTAATGCAACGGTTTTATGTTGTTGTATGTTTTTAAAATAATATGGACAACAGTTTTGACACCATTGCTCTTTTGTTTATGCTTTTAAGAACAACTTACAAACCATTGCCTTTGTATTATGACTTTTTTTTACAACATTTTTTTATGTTATATGTTTCTTCATCCCATCAGTTTTCTAATGTTGCTTTGAAATTAGTTTTCAAACTATTTATTAGTGCCTATAAATAACCTTAACTATATTTTAACCAAATGACTAACAAAAGAGAAATACAACAAATTTAGTATCACAATAATGCATTAACCATCGACTTTGATTTATAAAGTATTCTATAAGATCCACAGATAAAAATACCCTATCATAATTAAATACTACTTTCTATTTTATACAATGAAAAAAAATTGCGGAAAGACTTGTAAAGGAAAAACAAACGTAAATAGAACTAGGGAAAAAATACCAAATCTATGCATATATGTTTACAACGTATACAAATCTATCCATAAAAAACAAAATTAATTTTATACCCATAAAAGATACACTTTGGTTGACAAAACTACTCAAATCCTAATTTTTTTTTTCAAAATTCCTAAATTACTCATACCTCAATCCCTAATTTTACTCTACAGATAACAAAGCCACAACTATCACCATAATCACCAACTCCACGTCTCCATTGCCGCCCAAATCACCCTTCCCTACCATTCTTATTCCCACTATCACCAATACTGCAGTCGTTGCCTCATCCTTGCGCTACCGATTCCAAGACTCTTGATTTTGGCTCCAATTCCGTGTTTGGGTCCCTTGGTAGGCGGAAGAATTGCGATACTGGCAACGATTTCATGATCTGTCGATCGCGAGATCGGTGTTTTGCGACAGAGCAGAATTGGCATTCGATTTGGACACTGTTTTGTGGCGAATTCTCATCCACTGTCGAGGACTTCCACCACCTTTCCATTTGGTCAGCGAACAGCATTGTTGACGGTTGGAACAAGGGAAGATCTATTCGGGGTCCACGGTGTTATTCGAAAATAAACCTGATTGCAAATTAGATTTCGATTTTTGGTAAATCGATTTTGTGGGTCGAAGAGTTAGCAAACCTCGAGCATAATAACTTAGGAAATTTTTAATAGAGTACTCTAAGAACAGAGTTCTCGATTTTCCAAAAGATGAAACTCGGATATGAAGGATCGAATTCGAGTTTATAGAAAGTCAATGATGATTCAAAGTTGGTTTTTGAATGTTACTTGGAAGTTACGCAAACTGGAAACTGCTTTACTCTGAAGCATACACGTGGCAGAAGGAGATTGGAGGGATCATCTATAAATACAAGTTGAATTATCAGAATCAGGGTTGGAATTCTCACACTCAAGAACACTCATTTCACAATCCTCACATCCACCGAGCGACTTTATGAGCGTTGTCAAAGTCCAGTTTTCTGAGTATGATTCCTTCCAATTCATCTTATGTTTTAGTTTCATTTCCAGTAACCGAACTCTTGGCTTTCATTTCTGTTCTTTTACTTCTTTTCCATTAGTTCTTCTTTAAAAGTTGTTGTCATTTATCTTTATGTTTCTGCTTCTTTCAAGTTAGTTTCTTTACTTTCAGATTAGATATAACTTGTTTGTTTTTCTCTTTTATTGTACACTTCGAATTTCTAAGAAGTGTTTTATGTAATTAAACTTTGACTGCAATTCCAGTTCTTTATTTCTGCAAATCTAGACATTTTGATGCACTTCATTGACTGGTACTCACTATCTCTTGAATTCATATTTCAAAAATCATAAAACCGGTATAACAAATTGGCACGCTTGGTGGGACAGTTGTATTGAAAAGTGTCAAAATTCATAACATTGTTTTGAAGGATTCATAACATTGATTGGCATTGTTTTTCTGAATGTGATAATTGCTATCTGTCATATGCATGCATTTGCATAGTGGTAGGATAGTGCAAATGGCAAATTCAAATTCAAATGCAAATCTAAATTCAAATGCATATCTCAATTCAGGTTCAAATTTGAATGTAGAATCTGATTCATTAGGTTCGGTGGTGGTTACAAATCAAACTGTTGCACAAAATAGTATTCAAAATTCAAATATTGAAAATATTAGGCAAGATTCTGGGAATAATAATAACGGCAATCAAACCGTTAATTCTGGGGGCAATAACCGTGGCCCACGTCCTAGAATCACGCAACTGCCATTTAACTCTGCGGTTAATGCTGGCTAGCCACCTTATGGGTTACCACACAATTATAGTCCTCCCTTTTTGAATTCAAATTTTCGAAATAATTCGAATCCGGAATTTCAATTCGGTTCTGTGCCGAATTCTAATAATCAATTTTTTCTTGAAATGAGTCGAAGTGTTGGGGCTTCATCTTCGAATCCTGGGGTTTCGATTTAAACTGTTAGACAGTTAATTGATGAAAGTCATCTAGATTTAGTGAACTTGTTGACGCAACATTTGACAAGTATCCTGAATCCTATTATGGCCGATACAAATTCAAAGTATGATTATTTGGCTAATCAAGCCGAGCGGGTTTCTCGACTAGTTCATGATGACAATACTGAGAATCAAAACAATGCAGAAAATATTATTGAAAATAATCTAGGGGGTGGCAATGTCGGAATTGTCCAGAGGGGTCAAAATGCTGAACAAGTTTTGCATGAAGTAAGAAACTTGAATAGGATAGAGCAGTATAATGTCACTCGAGTTGTTGAAAATGTTTTAAATCGAGTTGGAATAAATGTGGGTTTTCTAGATCGACCACATTTTACTTCTCCCTTTCCTCAAAATATTCAAATTACTGAAGTATCCAGAGGAATTAAAAATCCGAAAATTGTTACTAAGTTTTCAGGAGAAGCTGGGGAATCTACTGTTGAGCATATAGCTCGATATGTGGTAGAATTAGGAAATTTAGCTAATGATGAGAACTTGAAAATGAAATTTTTCCCATCTTCTCTAACAAAAAATGCTTTTACTTGGTTTTCTAACTTGAGGCCGAATTCGATTCGTGAGTTGGGATCAGTTGGAAACTGCTTTTCATAGTCAGTTTTATAGAGGAGAGCTTAAAGTAAACTTAACTGATTTGTTTGCTATCAAAAGAGAAGAGGAAGAATCTATTGATGATTTCATGATTCGATTTAATAATGCAAGGAATAAATGCTATGTTACTATTCCAGAATCTGAAGTAGTTAACATGGCTATTATGAGTTTAAGTTTTGACATTCGTCGAAAACTTGTCAATGTTCATATTCAAGATTTAACTCATTTGACAGAACGAGTTAGACAGATTGAACTCCTTCAAAAAGAGAAGTTAGAGTTAAAGAAAAACAAGTTTTCTGGTTACAAATCATATGTTAAAAAGGAAAGAGTTTCCTATGTCGAAACTATAGATTCTAGTGAAGAATCTGATCATGAAAATTTCGAAGTTGATTTAGCTGAATTAAAGAAAGGACCCCCTTATGTTTGTTCTTCTTTGAAAAAATTATCTGATTTCGAAAGGGGCTCAGATTCGAAAGAAAATAAGAAATATAGTTTTGATATTACCAAATTTGAACAAATCTTTGATGTTTTATTGAAAGATAAACATTTAGTCGTTCTAGATGGAAAAAAGTTTTTATCAGCAAAACATGTTCAAGGGAAACCATTTTGTAAATTCCATCAATCATCTAGTCATTCGACTAATAATTGTGTCTGTTTCAGGGACTTAATTCAAGAAGCTATTATGGAAGGGAGATTGAAGTTTGAGGAGGCTAAGCCTGAAATGAAAATCGATGTTGATCCTTTCGAGGAAAATTCGAGTTTTGCTGAACCATGCTGCTTTGGGGTAAATATGGCTGGATTTACTTCTTTTGAGTTCGATACTTCCCTCGGTAATTTCGAGGAGAATATTCGACAAGTTTTTCCTGGAGTTGGGGAAGGATTATTCGATTTTCTGATGCAGCAAAAGCTCAAGGATTGAGATGTTTCACTCTGTCCAAGGTGTAATGTTGTATTTGATGCTGATGCTGCAGCTCTTTTTGAAAAAGAGAGAATGAAAAAAGAATTGGCTCATAAGGAGGAACAGGTCTGCCAGAGGCAAGGAGCTCGAAGGATAGAATCCTCTAATATGATGGCTATTCCTCCGATTCAGATGCAATGGGTTGGAGGATCTTCTGGTGCTCGATTCCCTGGGTACAATGATTTCCCAGGTTATCAAAATTTCAGAGGAGGAAACTGAGGTCGAGGTAGAGGCCGTGGATTTTCTCATAGACATTTTCGGGGACGTGTACGTTTCCATTCTCGAAATGCAAAATCAAGTTCGACTGCTGAAGCAAGTCCATCTAAAAACAAAGACAAGGGGGCAAAGACTTCTGCTTTGCACCGTGTTGTTTTTCCCGAAAATCAGGGAAAAGGAAAAGAGATTGCTGCTGATCCAAAGATTGATTCTGAACTTATGAAAGAAGATGAGGGAGACGACCTTTATGATGATGAGTTTGTCGAGGAAGATGAGATGATAAGTGTGGTATCCATCTTACCTGCCGAATTTGCTGATAGTTCTCGAGAGTGTCTCGATGGTGATTATTATGATCCTGCTCAAGAAGAAGATTTTCTTTGGGTTCGGAATGAAAGAGAAGCTATCTTCACTAGACCAACTGAAGAGGAAAAAGCGCACTTGAAGCCACTTCATATCAAGGCTTCCATGAATGAAATTATTCTGAACAGGGTACTTGTAAACAGGGGAGCTGCTATTAGTCTATTGCCCGAGAGAATGTTGTCTCGATTTAACAAAGATCAACATGATTTGATCCCCACAAACGTTGCTGTTACTAACTTCTCGGGACAATCAACTCCTGCAAAGGGTTTGGTGATGCTGAATGTTCAAGTAGGATTTTCGAAGCGTAAGACAATGTTTGTGGTAGTGCCTTCTCGAGCTAGCTATAATGCTCTTCTTGGAAGAGATTGGATTCATGGAGTGGGTGTTGTACCGTCAATTGTGCATCAATGTCTCTTGCTTTGGAATGAAGATGGAACTGTAGATCGAATCCAAGCTGATGATAGTTTATATATAGAACAGATGCATGTCGATTTCAAAGTCTATAATGACAATATCAAACCTATTGAAGTCTGATATGAGTTGAGTCGTAATAATTGTGAGGGGTGTTTCATGACTAATCAAGGGCTGAATTTGGTTCTTCGTGTACCTCCTTCAAGCATTCTTCCAACAGGCTGGGATTGATCAAATTTAAAATGGTCCGAGATTGTCAGATTTTCAAGACTGATGATGATTATGTAATTTCGAATTACCTTTCAACTATGAACTCTTATTTAGGTAGTTTATCTTTTACAGCATGTTCTTTGAATTCTAGTTTCGAACCATCTTCTGAGCATGGTTCACATAGGGATTTTATTTCTGCAGCATGTATTTCCATTCCTAGGAACGAGCCTCCTCTTAAAGTAGGTTCGAGTAGTTCTTTTAATTCAAGCAATTTCATTTCTTTAAGTAACAAGGATGCTTTAGTCGAAGATTATTTACCTTCTGATCCACAATGTACATCTTCGATTGAAACCCATAATAATATATCTTTTCGTTCCAAAACTTTTGATCTCGATTGCATATATGATCTAGAACCTTTGGGTTTTGAAAAAAGCAGTGTTGATGATTATCCGAATAATTGAGGCTTTGAATCACAAGATCCATTAGAAAAGATTGATCTTGGCACAAAGTTGGATAAAAGGCCAACTTATATTAGTAAAAATATTTCTTCGGAATTTCGATCGAAATTGATCAACGTCTTAACCGAATTCAAAGATTGTTTTGCTTGGGATTATGATGAAATGCCAGGATTAGATCGTTCTTTAGTCGAACATCGATTACCTTTGAAGTCAAATTCTTGGCCTATTAAACAAGCACCTCGCCGATTTGCTCCTAATATACACCTTAAAATCAAAGAGGAAATTGAAAGATTACTTAAGGCCAAATTTATTCGAACAGCTCGATATGTAGATTGGGTTTCTAATATAGTCCCTGTAATGAAAAAGAATGGCAGGTTGCGAGTTTGCATTGATTTTTGAGATTTAAATAATGCAACTCCTAAAGATGAATATCATATGCCCATCGCGGATATGTTAGTAGATTCAGCAGCAGGGAATGAAGTGTTGAGCTTCATGGATGGATATTCAGGGTATAATCAGATTTTTATTGCTGAAGAAGATATCCCTAAAACAGCATGTCGATGTCCGGGTGCCTTAGGGATATATGAGTGGTTAGTTATGCCTTTTGGTTTAAAGAATGCAGGGGCAACATATCAACGAGCTATGAATAGAATATTCCATGACTTCATCGGAAAATTTATGGAGGTTTATATCGATGACGTCGTTGTTAAATCGATTTCTATCGATGAACATTTAGAGCATTTGAAAAAGGCCTTTTTGACTATGTGAAACAAAGGTCTAAAGATGAATCCTTTGAAATGTGCTTTTGGTGTTTCGGCAGGAAATTTCTTAGGATTCGTGGTACATAAGAAAGGTATTGCTATTGATCAAAACAAAGCTAAAGCTATTGTTGAATTACAACCACCTAAATCAAAGAAAGAGGTTCAATCTTTCTTGGGGAAAATTAATTTTTTACGAAGGTTCATTTCGAATCTTTCTGGAAAAGTTCGAGTGTTTTCGCCTTTGGTGAAATTAAAGAGAGAATCAGATTTTGTATGGAATGAAGAGCATCAAAAAGCCTTCGAGGCCATTAAAGCTTATTTAATCTCTGCCCCCGTAATGGCTACAATTCAGCATAATATCCCTTTAAAATTATACATTAGTGCTTCAGATGATACAATAGGTTGTATGCTCACACAGGATGATGAACTTGGTAGAGAACAGGATGTCTATTATTTAAGCCGTGTTCTTACACCTGTGGAAG